>PVLC010017431.1:0-33746 GCA_004027655.1 Graphiurus murinus
GAGGAGGAGGAGGAGGAGGAGGAGGAGGAGAAAGAATTTCAAGAAACATATCTAGTTAAGTCATGAAAAATTTATTTCTAGGAGATAACACCAAGTATTAAGAAAAATACTTCAAAGGTGGGGTGATTTCACTTTTAATTATTTAAAAAGAAATAGAATTAGACTGACACTGGACAAAAGTTGTGGGGCTTAGAGTTCAATGGAGCAATGCCTTCCATTTTTTAAAAGTATTGCACCTAGAATTCTGTATCTACTCAACACACCAGAGAAAATACAAACACTCAGGATAAACGAAATTTTACCTTCCCATAGTCTTCCTGGAAAAATAAAAGTAAAAAGAACTATAACATGGTGAATCACAGCAAAACCAGAAATGTAGTCTACTAAGGAAGAGGTCAGAAAATCCAAGAACAAATGGAGAAAATAAAGGGGAGCAAAGGAAGGCAATCCAGGAGTCATAGTTGTGCAGATCGCTTCGGAAGAAGTCCCTACTTCTGAAATTATTTGAGAAATAGCATAAAAATCCTGTGACTAAGAAAGGATGAGCGTATTTCTTCAGTACATCAACCATAGACAGAAATGTCAGTCTAAATAGGAAGCAAACAAAATGTGGTTTGACTCTGAGCATGTGATGGATTGTATTTGATCTTGATGTTTGGAATGTTGTTCTTTTAGTGCCAGAAGGTTGGTGGCTTAAGCTGATAACATCTTATCTGCAGATTCACTCAAATTTCTTGGCTTTGTAGAAATATTTTCATTTTCATAAGATTGCAAATGTCACTTAGTGGTTTTCAATTTTAGAATCAAGAAAAGCATGGAAAATCAGTCACACACACACACACACACACAAAAAGGTAAATATAACCTTGGCAATATAAAAGAGCAAACCCACTTGAAAGATTAATTTTAAGAGCCAGAGAGGACAGGAGAAGAGAGAAATGGAGGAAAGTACAGTGATGCTACATTCTTCATTGTACAGAGTAGAAAAATAATGTCTAAATTTGTTGGTGTAAGAAATAAAGGTTTAAGTAATTATTAAATCTCTCTATATGTCTATATGCATATCATATCTATCTTTCTATCAATCTAGAATTGAAAGAAAGAATAATAGAGTAGACCATATGAACCAACTATATGACTCCTTGACTTCTTTCCAAAAGAGTTAAGGTGAAAATACTATAGTAATACATGCATATCCATGTTAATAGCATCAACAGATGAATGGGTAACAAAATTGTGGTATATACACAAAATGGAATTTTACTAAGCCACAAAAAACAAAATTATGTCATTTGAAGGAAAATGGATGGAAGTAGATAATGTTATACTAAGTGAGATTAGCTAGTCTCAGAAAGTCAAAGGTCATATGTTTTCTCTCATATGTGGAAACTCGAGAGAAAATAGGACACGAAAGGGACTTTAGATAAATGAGGAGAAAGAAGAAGGGGATTGAAAGAACAGGTGGGGAGGGGAAAAAGATGCCTGGTGAAGAAATAACTCAAATAATGCTGTGACCATATATGAAGGTATCATTACCAATCTCATTAACATTCATGGCAAGATGTGGGTTGCAAAGTAGGATCTGAAGGGAAACATATCAAGACATGCAAGTATGCATGTTTCTACCACTTTGAACCTCACTGTGATGTATAATTGCAATGCACTAATAAAAGTATATTTAAAAAGAATAAAAAGGGGTGGCAGTCATGTATAGGACAAATTGTTCATTATTCATAGTAGAGAATCAATAAAGTTGTTATTAAGAAGCCAAGTTATATATGAATAGGAGTGTAAAGGTGAATGTAAGCCTTAAAATATCAAAAAGAAAACAATCCAAAGTTGTACTTCTAAAGCATGTGAATAAAGTGATTTGGAACAGGGAATATAATTTTATAACTCAGTATACCAATATAATATGAAACTGAATTAGCACTTGAATACCATTCATTCTAGTGTGTAAAAAGTAAAATTAAAAACAGCCATAAAAAAGAAAAGAAAAATCAGAAGCAGAAATATGCATGAACAAAGTTAGGTTCAAAAGACTATTATAATTTGCAATAATTGCTTTTGACAACAGAAAACAACACTTATGCTCAAGGTGATATTTCCACTGAAAGAACTATTTGAAGTATAATTCATTCTCTTCTCATTAATTCTGCCTCCCAATTAACTTATAATTTTGTATCCTAAAAAGATAGTGAAGTCAAGTGTTTTTAATTTTTTTTTTAATATCAGTAGACACAAACCCAGTAAAGAGAAAAACTGCATGTTAGTTCAGTTCAATTTCTTCTCTTGGTACAGCAAGCAAACTAAGAATATATATTGAAAAATGCCTTCATATGGAATAAAAAGTAGGATTTAGTTTACTCCTACAAGAACAGACAGCATTTATTGAGTGCTGGGGATTGAACCCAGAGACATTCTCCCTTCAAACTACCCTCCACTCCCCAGCTAAATTTTATTTCTAAATAAGATCTCACTAAATTTCTGAAGTTCTCACTAAGTTGTTGAGGCTGGTCTTGAACCTCTGATCCTCCTGTCTCAGTCTCCTCAGTATTGGGATTACAGGTGTATACCACCACGCCTGACCTGAATTCTGTTTTTAAATAGAATTAGTTATTTCAAATATCACCCTCCATTGTTTTCTAGTATATAGACTGTACTATGGAATTAATTATTTATGGACCTTGAATACCAGTCTCATCACAGAATTTTCTCATCGAAATCATAGAAAAATACCAAACGCTGGCTGAGAAATGTAAAGTAAAAGAGCATTGCCTTTGTTCTTCTGTTGTTAATGCTGCATTTATTTTATTATTGCCTGGGTACTTTTAAACTAAATTTGTTATATCTTTTCCAAAAATGGTAAACATGTTTAAATACATGATTTTATTTTTGAATTTTGAAATATAATTTCTGTAGACCGTTCTGCATTTATAATAATTCAATTTGAAGATTTTATTTTTTAACTACCCTCTAGAAATTTAGACCCTTAATATGTCCATCAGATAGTAAAATACTCATCTTACGGAAGTGTTTATTCACATGCACATGAAAGTATTTCATTGACTTTCCCCTTGCCTTCATCTCTCTGCTCTGAGACCCTCTCTCCTCTAGTGACTCTAGTTAGTGAGCTCTCCTTGTTGGGTCTTAAACACACCAAGACAAACTCTTCATGCTGCCGTTGCTTGTGCTCCTGGCCTCGGTCTCAGATTCTCACTTGGCCCACTCCCACTTCATTCCTTCATCAGAGACACTTTCTCTGATCACCCTCCCACAGCCAATCCCAGCCCTATAGACACGTATCAATGGGTTCTGCTATTCCCTGCCTTCCTTAACCTGCTTTCATTTTCTCCATAACACATTTCCCTTGTCATTACAATGTTTGTTCTATTCACTGCTATTCACTTCCCACTGGCAAGTGAACCCACGAGAGCAGATGTTGCATTTGGCTCACTGATTTATGAAACCCAAACCAAACTGAATCCTTTCCTCCTTGCCCTCTACTCTAGCTGTTCCATTTCTCTCCCTGCCACCCATTCTTTCCTAACTAATTGGATTGCATCTCTAATCTCAAAGCCAAATAGGAATAGGGCAAATTTGGGTTTTAGACAAAAATAGCTTCCTGAGCCAACAGCCATCAGGACATATAATTGACCTTTCCCTGACCTTGCATTAATCTGAAAGTTATCTGGTCATTGGATGTCTTTTGAGAGGAAGCATTTTTATAAAGCTCTCAACTACTCTTCAAGTCACTGAAACAATTTTCTTTCTTTTTTTTTTTTTTTTTGTGGTACTGGGGATTGAACTCAGGGGCATTCTACCTCCGAGCTATACCCCCAGCCCTATTTTTTTTATTCTTTATTTTGAAACCGAGTCTCACTAAGTTGTGGAGTGCCTCACTAGGTAGCTGAGGCTGGCTGCGGACCCGGATCCTCTGGTCTCAGCCTCCCAAATGCTGGGATTACAAGCATGGGCCACCACGCCCGGCTCAAAACAATTTTCTTTTGATAGCTGTGTATCTGCTCTTTGAATAGCATCTGGTATATAATAGGTGCTTGACAAATATTTGCTGAAGAAACATACACTTATATACTTCCCGATGTGACCACAATGTCCATATATTTAGAAATATTTTTACTGTTCATGTTATTTGATGTCATTAATTTTTCTCTTATAGCACAATTTATTCTTTCATTTGTAAACATACAATTTCTTTACCAGTTTCTTTTATTTAGATGTTTGGCTGTTATAATAAATAATGGTACAATCAATTATATATTGTTAACTTTTTTAACCTTTCATTCACCTTTCTGAAGCCCAAGCTCCCCTAGATCATAACACTGTATGTGTGTGTGAATTCACACATGTGTACATAATTGTGTGGGTGATAGTGTGTCACATACAGTGACATAGATGAATTTTATGAAAGCAGAGATATTTTGGATGGCTGAATTACAAATATAGGGACAAAACAAAATTAGTTTCTAAATTAAGACATTTCAAAAAATAATTCCCAGGTGAAATAAATACTAATTTGTACTATCTGTGCTCACACTATCTCCTGAAGCAGTTGAGGTTAACTAGTTCTTAAATATAAAGCTATAAGCTACACCTTATAACTTGAATACAGATATTATACTATGTTTAGTATTTTAAGTGTGATAGGCATATTAGTATCTAGGTCAAATAAAATTAATAGGAAATATGCAATTTCCATGCTATGATGATTAATCTGGATTGTGAACTTGATTGGATTGAGAGACACTAAGGTTAAAACACTTTGGGGTGTGTTAAGTAGATGATTGGCATGTAGAACAGTAAATTGAGGAGGAAGTGCCACCCTGAGTATGAGAAACACCAGTGCCGTAGGTCAGGGGCCTAGATGGAACAAAGGGCTGAAGCAGGAAGAAACAGCATGAAGGTAAGCTCCGTTCTTCCTGAGCAGGTACTCTCAATTACTGCTGCTCCCGCCTTTAAATGTTGTTGGTAGTTTTTTAAACCTATACAATATTTAAATTTGCATAGGGTCAAATCGATTTACTTTGTGATTCTCTCTCCTTCTTGGTTTAGGTTTAGGCTACTTCTTCTACTTCTTGCTTGCACATTATTAGTCAGTATGGATGGACTGACATAACAAAAGACCGCAGACTGGGTGCATAAATCAACAGAAACTAATTTTCTCACACTGCAGATGCTGGTAACCCCAGAGCAAAGCACAAGCTTTGTTTGGCTTCTGGAGAGACCTCTCTTCTTGTTTTTCAGAGACTGTCTCCATAACTTGTTCTCATGTGACTTTCTTCTGAGAGTTCATGGAGAGAAAGTTGTCTGATGTCTCTTCTAGTTTAGGAACACCAGTCACCAGTCCTATCAGTCCTACATTCATAATCCCCATATAAGTAAGCTTGATTTAAGGGCCCTATTTCTAAAGAGGGCCATGTAGTTGGGCTTCAACATATAAATTCTGTGGGGAAATAAATCAATCTACAGAATACACTTATTCTATACATTTTGACCTCAATGTCTTACATTTCAATATTTATTTCATATGGAATATTTTTTGTAAAGACAACTTAGACACTAATTTTGTCTTATTATTTTTTTATTATTTAACCTGTTACCTTTATTATGATATATGTTAGTATATGTTTTCCAAGAATGAAGACAATGATCTATATAACCTAAAATAACCAACATAATAGCTATAACTAAAAACCTCAGAATTTTTGTACTTTTATAAAGAGCCATTGATGCCACTAACTTTTCTGGCATGCTTTCTCTTTTATATACACATATATTTCCTATTGTTCTTTCACTTACTTGATCTATTGATTTCCCCAGAACAGCATCTTGTTTTAATTATCATTGTATTATAGCTCTTAAAAGTGTTTCTCATTTTTTAAAAAATATATTGACTTTTATCATCTTCATTCCTAGTCTTCATTGTTCCAGATGAACACTTGAATTTAATTAGGTTTCCTCCATTGTATTACAATTAAAAATAACTTTTCTTTTAGAAAAACAATATTTTTTATTCCAAAATAAAATAAATAAAGGGAAGTGAGGAAAGAAAAAGAAATGTATTTTCCTTATTCTACCTATACATCTATCCCTGTTATTTATGTATCTATATTTCCAAATCAAATTTTTGTTTAGAATTTCTATTTTCCCAAGAAAGAACACTCTGGGATTAGATGGGGCTCTATTTCACAAATATTTAAGGTGGGAAGAATATTGAAGTAATACATGTTTTTTTTTTACTGTAGGAAAGTTCTAAGCATATTATTTTTCATAATTTAAGTCTATGAAGTGCATTGACATTAAATTAACAAGGAAAAGGTATGTAAATTTTATTACATGCCTAAACATGATAGCTGCACACATAAACCATTAAACTGAAAGAGGTGATAGATGAGGTTGAAACTTGCAAAGAGCTAATCAAAGGGAACAGTGGCTTGGGCTTCTGTAGGGAAGAGAGATGGTGGCAGCCTTAGAGAAGTCTAGGGGGAGGTAGTCCATGATGGGCACGGGTTGTTGAGCCCAAGGGCATTCTACCTCTGAGCTACATCCTCAGCCTTATTCTATTTTTTATTTGAAAACAGGGTTTCCCTAAGTTCAGAGGGCCTCACTAAGTTGCTGAAGCTGGCCTCAAACCTGTGATTCTCCTGTCTTAGCCTCCCAAGTACTGAGATTACAGGTGTGTGCCACCACGCTCAGCTCCTATCCAGAGAATTCTGACAAGCCAGTATATAGCAACACTAATGACAGCAGAAAACTTTCATTCAGTTCTTACCTTGTGGCAAGAAATGTTTCAATGCTTTCTTATGTTCAATTTTATCTTCACATACATTTGTATAGTAGGTGCTGTTATTACTATTCACATGGTACAGGTCAGGAAATAGAAACACAGAGAAGCTACATAATACAACTAACCATTAAAAGAACTAGAAATTGAACCCAGGTAGTCTTCACAGGATTCATGTTCTTAACTATTATTCTTTTGTCTCTTTCTGTTTCCTTGCAGCAGAAAAGATGGCTCTTCTGCCTGACAATGATGGCCAATTTTATATGCCAATCTGGCTAGGCCATGGTCCCCAGTTATTCCACCAGGTACCTAAGTATTGCTGTGAAGGGATTTTGTTGATGTGACATATACAGTAAGTACATTTTGAAGATAAAAATTCTTGATAAACTGGATGGGTCTAGTGCAATCAGTTTAATGATTTTGAAGACAGAACTGAGGTTTTCCTGAGAAAGATAAAAGTTCTACTTATAGATTAGAGCTTCATCTCCTGCTTGAATTTCTAGCATGACCACTCTGGTGACCTCTCCAATATGATCCAAACATTTGCATAAAGCAATTCATTTCAGTAAATGTTTCTCTGCTTGTGAGGGCCCAGAGGAAGTATAGTCCAGAGATGGAGGCAGTACCCCACACAGCCACAGATGCATGCATCACCTGTAGCTATAGAGGTGTGCGCATCTGATGCAGCTGCACATGTGTGTACATCTTGTGCAGTTGCAGATGTGTTATGTAAGGGTGACTAGGTAAAGTGTAACATGCATGCCCATGTAACGCTGATGTGCACATGTGACATTTTGCCTGAAACCATATATAAGGGACAGTTCTGTGAATAAAACTGCTGTTTGTTCTCCTCCAGATGGCCACAACATGTGTGATCTTCTCTCTGGAGATCTTACTTCCAAATCTCTCCTGCAACCATAGCTGGCCGGGACCCTCACTATTGGCATAGTCGACAGGATGAGGTAAGTGACCCCAGCATCCCATGACCCACAGCCTCCCTGCCTGTGGTTCCTGGTAGCAGAGTATCCGGTGGTGTGGACCCTGCCAGAGGATTGGGAAGATGTACACCTCCAGGCATAATAAGATGAGGTACATCCCTTATCCGAAGTCTAAAAGGCTTTAAAAGTGCTGAAGCTGAACCTTTCAGTGTGTATCAGCAGCTCGATGGGCTGGGTGGAATGTCCTGACTGCAGTGGCAGAGGCACAGACTCTGGGGGCACGGAGGCCAGCTCAGTGTGTGGGGAGAAGGACCAATACAATATCCTTGGGCCACACAAGTTTAATCATAACAAAGTTGGCTGGACCATTTAGGTCCGAGGGTCCCAGTGGAGACAGCATAGGGCCAGTCAGGATGCTGGTTGACTACATATATTATGGGCCACCACAGTGCAACAGCCAGTGGCTGGCTAGAGTAGAGACTTGGCCAAGTTACCAAGTTAGCGAGGAAACTGGCTGACCTGAATCAATATGCCCTAGAGATTTGGGGAATTGGACATTTGACTCCTAAGCAGTGTGATGTGTATCTATCCCCCATAGCTGAGTATATCCTGGTCAGGGACTGACTGTGGAGACAATTGTTGAAGAATTCTGGCTATGAAAGCATGTGGTAGACTATTACTAAGAGTACATTTCCATCATGCTCCGTTACAACTCCCCCAAGCCATGAGGATTCTGAATGTACAGAAGTATAAGTTACCTGGAGGGTATGAGAACATTGGACAAATGATACTGAAGTTAGAAGAGGCAAGTGCAATTCCCCCAACTCATAGCCCACTCAACCCTTCTGTGTGGTAGTGCAGAATCCTAATGGTTCCTGGTGTATGACAGCTGCCAAGAAGGGAGCAGCTTTCCTCTGCCATGGCCTTCTGCCATGATATTCTGTCTCACATCAGGTTCAGAGCAACGAGCTGGACGACCATGGACAGAACCTCTAAAATCATGAGCTAAAGTAAATCTTTCTTCCTTGCATGCTGCTGCTCAATATTTCAGAATTGATGGATTATCTGTCACACAAACTAGGACAATTTGATTATATTGTAGACTTGGCAAATGCCTTTTTCTCCATTGACATTACAATTTGCTTTTACCTGGAAAGGCCACCAATGGACCTTTGTGGTGTTGCCCCAGTGATATCTGCATAGTCCCACCTTGTGGCATAGTCTGATGGCACAGGATTGGGCTTCTTGGCAGAAGCCTGATGCTATACAGTTTTACCATTGTATTGACAATATTATGCTAATCTCCAATTCTCCTACAGAGTTAGAAGCAGCTGCACGTAGTCTCTGAGCCACTCTCCACAAAGAGGGGGTGGGTTGTCAAGGAGGACAAGGTCCAGGAACTGGACATTCTGTCAAATTCTTGGGAGTTGTCTGGTCAGGTAAGACAAATGTGATACTTGAAGCAGGGATAGACTGGGAACAGTCAGTTATAAATGTATCTGGATCTTTTGGGGTTTTGGCAAACCCTGAGTGGGTTCTAGTTACAGTGATTGAAAGGGACAGCAGATATATATGTTTCCCTCTTAGCCTGTGAACTGATTACAGGTACTGGATCAATGATGGTGAAGACAACCTATCCTATTTAAGGTTAGCTGAGGTCCTGGACTCAGACCCCTGGGCATGGATAGCTCAAAGACCCACTCTGACAAAGTGAGGTGCATACTTAGAGTAACAAACATGTTTTTCTAGTATCTCTTTATCTGAGCATCTACATACTCTGTTGGGCCAGTATATTTCTGAGCAGTAACCCCCTAGGTATCCATGGAAGTGAGCGATGACCCAAGTTCTGATATGGAGGGGGAAACTTTGTTGGGGTCAGTGCATTTCTGAGTGACAGCCCCCATCAGAACTCATGGAGTTGGGGTATGCCCCAAGTCTCTATGAATAAAGGAAAGCCCCAATACCTGCCAAAATGTGGTATTGGAACCCATGGAAATAGAAGATGCCTAAAGTCCCTATGAGAAAGGGAAAGCCCTATATCAGTGGAAGCATGGTATACTGATGGCGCCTGTCATGGGCAGCCAGCCAGGTGGGCAGCTGTGGCCTTACCACCCACCACAGAAATGTTTTAATATGAGATTAGTGCCAGACACTCCAACCAATGGACCAAGTTCAGGGCATTCTGGTTAGTCCTCATGAAAGAGACTGACCCTTGAATGTTTGTACAGACAGCTACAGGACAGTCTACTGGTGACTAACCTTGTGGCAGCCCTAATAGGCAGCACAAACCTGGTTGATTGGGTATTGCCTATTGTGCTGCAATGGTATGTGTGAGGACCAGTGAAAATGGGGCCTCTAGGAAGGAGGTTCTGGGGCATAGGCCTCAGTAGGCTCCTGGTAATGATACTGCTGACACATTAGCACAAGTTTGAGGTCTCTGACTACCCCGAGAGCCCTTGTCAGTAGCACTGTGGTTACATAAAAACTAGGACATGCAGGTACCAGCACCATAGGGCTTGCAGCCCAGCAGTAGGGATTGCCTCTTACTTGCACTCAAGTGCAAGATGATATATGACAGTGTCCTTGGTGTACAGAATACTATCTACAGAGACATAGGGTTCTTACAACCATGGGACAGATTTCCAGAGATACTTAATCTTTTCAGGACTGCCAGGATGACTATATTAGCCCATATGGATGGATCAGGGGCTCCAGTATATTCTGACAGCCACAGGTTTCAGTTTTGCCTACCCTGTAACACAGGCTGACCAGCAACATACTGTAGCTAAATTTGAACAGTAGTCAGTGACCTATGGTCAGCCCTTGGTAGTGACAAGTGACAGAGGTACTGATTTTACAGGTCTACAGGTATAGACCTGACATAAGGACAATTATATACATTGGCAGTTGCGTGTTCCCTACTGGCCACAGCAACTGGAATGATCGAACACTTTAGCAGACTCCTAAAGGAGAAGCTGAAGGCCTTGGTCCCCATTGGAAGAGATGGTGAGCACAAGTGACCAAGGCAGTGTGGCTTTTGAATGAGCAACCTTGCCACACTGGGCAGTCCCCCTTAGATAAGATAGTAGCAGGAATGCCTCTCACTCTGAAGATAACAGAAAGCTCTAATTAACCCCAGTTGTAAGCAGAAGTGAGAGAAGGAACCCTCTTACTCCTTGTACTAAACCCTTTGCACCAGGGCAGTAAGATGTCTGAGAGTGGCCTTGGCCACTGTTCTTTTGCAAGGCAAGCATATCTGCATCCTCCTGGAAGATAAGGACTTAGTTATGGCGGTCTCTTTCTGCCCTGTTCTACTGTCCAGGTTAATGGCCGTGAATAGCCTTCTTTTTTTTTTTTTTTTTTTTTTTTTTTTTTGCAGTACTGGGGATTGAACTCAGGGGCATTCTACCTCTGAGCTATACCCCCAGCCCTATTTTTTATTCTTTATTTTGAAACCGAGTCTCACTAAGTTGCGGAGTGCCTCACTAGCGTGAATAGCCTCCTTTACTGAGCCTTGCAAGACTGCACAATACCTCCATTGCTGGGTTTGCTCCAAACTGCCAGTAGAAGCAGCCAAAGGTCTTCCATGATAAATCATCTCACTATTGCAGACAACTAGACTACCTTATGAACCTGGAACCACAGGTTCCCAAAATGGGATGAACAATGCCATGTAATAGAGTATTTAGTAATCCCTGAGATCTTAGTAATGCCCCTCGCTTGTTGGGATATGCTATAGAAAACAGGTGGAGCTGGTTAACAAGGGTACATGTAGAGATTTTAAGCATAACACCTTTTTGTAGAGAACAAGTAAACTAGTTGGTGGCCAATCAAATCACTGGATGATGCCTCAATAATTTTGTCCTTGTTTGTTTCATGGGATGACACTATAGAGGGAAAGGTATAGGTAGAAATCTTAGCTCAACATGTTGCCAAAGCTTTAAATATGTCCCTGAGGCTCTTTCCATTTTGATGGATGAAACCACCCAGATGTGGAAGGTGGTTTTGCAGACAAAAGTGACATTACATATGCTCACTCCTGCCAGGGTGGAACATGTGCTCTTCTTCATGTAGAATGCTGTGTATATATTCCAGATCATCAATATTGGGCATAGCAAGACTTTGAGGAGTTGGAGGCAGAGATACAGGCTATTCAGACCTTGCAGAAGGACCTGCTTAGAAACTAGTGGAACTCGCTGGGGTCCTCCTGGAGATGGTATTGACTATACAGGTGAATTGTCACCTGTACAACTGATGACTAGTAGTCATTTGTTGTGCCCTATATTTGCTGTTGTGTCTTTGGGCCCAATGTAGTGATCTCTGGGTCAATTCATGCACCACCACCCTATAAGGAATGGAATGTGGGGGGCCCAGAGGGAGCACAGGCCAGTGGTGAAGACATGACCCCATGCAGCCACAAATGTGCACACCTCTCTGGTAGCCACAGATGTGCACATATCTTGTACAGTCACAGATGTGTACACAGTTATGTAAGTATGACTTACATAAGATGTATATATAGTTATGGAGGCATACATCAAGCCATTTTGCCCAGAACTCTATATAAGTAATGAGTCTGTGAATAAAGCTGTTGTTTGTTCTCCTCCAGTTGGCGACTCTATGTATGTTCTTCTCACTGGAGATCTCACAGCCCAAACCTCTCCTGCAAGCATAGCTGGCTCATGACCAGGGCCCCTGACACTGTTGTATTTCTCTCAGCCTCTATATGTCTATTCTTTTGTCGATCTCTTATCTGTCTCTCCTTCTCTCTGGTTCTCTTTTTATGATGGAATTCTGACAGATACACCATTCTATAGAGAATTTTCTAGATGAAAGGTCTAATTTATGCAATCAAAAATTTCAAATACTATTTAAATGCACTAAATATTAAGTATTAATGAATATTCAATAATCATAAGAGCTGGGCATGCTGGAAAATACCAGTGATCCCAGTATTTAGGAGGCTGGGAGAGGAGGATTACAGGTTTAAGACCAACCTCGCCAATTTAGAGAGATCCTCAGCAACTCCACAAAATCCTGTTTCAAAAAAAAGCATACAGTGAAATAAAATTAAAAGGGCTGAGGTTGTATCTCCAATATAGAATGTCCCTGGATTCAATCCCTAGTACCAAGAAAAAAAATAATAAAGAAGGAAGAAACAATCATCAGATAGTTACAGCTTAAGGAAACTTGCAAGCTGAAAATACAACTTAAAAAAGATAAAAAATAAACCTTAGAGAATGCAGAAGCCAAAGTCAGGAAATTGAAAAGAAACCTAAAAATAAACATTAATGTCTCTGAATTAATATCCTCAGAGAGTCTAAGGGATGTTGAACAAGGTAAGAAGAATAAAGCGGTTTTGGAAATTAAATATAATCATGAAACAAATATTCAACAGAATGTTTAGAAGATGAATTTGAAGAAACTATGTGATTATAGCAAAAGGAAAGGGCAAGGATTAAGGAAGAAAGTGAGAGGACAGAAAGCAAAAATCTAGGAGGTCTAACTTTATAGTAATACACTGCAAAAATAATTGAATAGAGAAAACAGTGAAAAGGGAAATTATAAAAGTCAAAATACAAGAAATTTCCTGGAGCTGAGAACAGTCTTAAGATCAATGGGACCAGTAAATGTTTACCATAATGAATGAAAGAGACAAACAGCTGGACTCATCAGTGTGAACATTGGAGATAAAGAAAAAAACTAAAAGGAAAGAAAAAATTAAAGAACTCTGGGGATAATAAAACAGTTTGCTGCAAGAGACTAGAATCAGACAGGGATGATTATTTTCTTACCAGCAGTACAATGTGCCCTAGAAGAATTGGAATCAAGCCTTCAAATCTTAAGAGAAAGCTACTTCTTCATAGAATTCCACAGTTGGTTGATAAATTGTAGACATTCAGACAAGCAAGAAGAGAGGAAAAATATCTTCTGAAAACTTCATAGGATTTTTTTAAACCTCTGTACTATAAAACAAATGAAAGAGGAAAGCTAGTGTGTTTCCATGGATAGTAACAAAGGATGACAGCTGCACAGTAGAACTAGGAACTCTCATGCCAGATGAGGGAAATTCTTTGTGGTTAGAGTTGGTTAGATAGAATTCAAGCAGGGAAGAGATGAGTTTGGTACTGCAAACCCTCATTCCATAATACCAGACATGCACCAAGAACAGTGATTGTTTCTTTGGTTGCTTTTATTGCTCTGAGTTGCATATGCAATTGAAATCTCTGCTTTTTACATGTCCAACTACCTTACTACCTCATGTCCTGTGCTTTTCCACAAGTTTAAGCGTGTCTTGCTGTAGACTCTGCTCAATGATCTTCCAGAAAATCTTTTGCTTTTTTTTTTTTTTTTAATGGTCATTATTTCCCTCAATCTGGTCTCATAAACTTATAAAGTTTCTTACAGAAAATTCTCAACTTAATAATGACAGCCTTCCCTGATTTTTGATGCTGTATTAGACGTTCCTTCACCCCATTTTCTTAATAAATTTAATGAAAAATCAAGAGAAAATATACTTAAACAAATAAAATTAATTCATCAACCTAAAGACAGAATTTAGGGTTGGGGGGATATTCAAGGTGACCAAACTAACTTATAAGCATGTGCTTTGATTATTTGTTATTTTTTGTTAACAGAAAAAAAATATTCTGCTGTCTTTATGATGACCTCAGTTCTTTGCATAAAATATGTTAACTAATAGGTTTGCCCAGTAGTGCTGAAAAGTATCCTTGGCACATATTCATTCAGCAAAGCCATGAGTTTATTGTGCCTGTCATATTTTGTTTTAAAATTTGTCCCCTTTATGGGGCAAAGTCCCTCATTCTCTTATATTAAATGGTTACTTATTTTTGACACAGTGAGATATGTAAATTACAATTCTTATTTTTAAAGAGAAAGTGCACAAAACAAAATAGCAAGGACCAAATTCTAAGAAAAAAAAAAGAAACTGGTTTTGAAATTAAGTGCACATTCCAGTATAATGAACCATATAATTAATCTAAGAACAAAATGATAAAGTCCCTAATCGTACATATATTCAACTGGTTCTTTGTCGATTTGGTTACTAACTCAAGTGTTTCATTTAATACTCTAAGTTAATGAGGGATCGCATTCTAACAAGATGAACATTACAGGATTTCTGTCTTAAGCCTGAGGTTCTCATAAGCCTGCATAGCAAGTAGAAGTAGTGATCAGAGGAGTGTGTGTGTGTGTGTGTGTGTGTGTGTGTGTGTGTGTGTGTGTGATGAAGTGCATGGAGATGGATGTGCGTGTGTGCATGCACATGTGTGTATGTGTAATGTATTATGTTATATTACATGTATTATATATGTGCTATATGCATATATGTATACATATGTGAAGGTCATTTGTATATGTGTATGAAAGTGTACTACATAATGGTTGTAAAAATACCGTATAAAGGCAAAAATGGAATACTTAATTTATGTCGTAAGGGTGGCAAAATAGCATCTATAATTAGTGGAACAGAAAATAATGAAGAATTGGAAGATAATAACATTATTAAGGAAATACTGAAAGGCTACTTAAGAAAGAAGTCCTATAAGTAGGATTTTCATAAGTGAACACAATGGGTAGGACATACGTCTGAGTAGGTACATGTGTATATTTTGGGGAGAGTGAGAGATTGCAGTGCTGGGGATCAAACCCAGGACCTCATGCATGCTAGGCAAGTGCTCTACCATTGTGCTATACTCTGTTTCCAGGTAGAAGATTCTTGACAGGAGGTATGGCAAGAAAAAGGCACAAAAAATGATATCTGCAGAAGTGGACATATAACTTCTTGCCCAGGTTTTGGAGTGCAAGATAAATGAGAACTTAAAACTTTGAGTTGGGTAATAGTTCTTTTCATCTTAAATGTAAAACAACCAGAAAACCATTGGAGAATTGCTTGCTGTTTTTTTTTAGCAGACAAAGGTCACAATCAAAGCAGTCCCTGAGGTCCCAGGTCTAGCAAGAGTGCACAAGACACTGGTGGTTGGAGAATCCTTGGCTACATTATGAATCCACAAACGAACATTTCAGTCCTCATGTTAGCCACTAGGAATATGGGTGCTGATTATTTATGGGAGACTGAAAAAGAAAAATAGACAAAAATGGATGATATGCTAGTCGTAGGACTTGAAGAAGCTGATCAGCAGTGTCCCAAGGCTTAAAAGGTAGGTGAAGGGGAGAGTGATAAATGCAGGAGAGTATAGAAACCTGGGCAATAGAGTGGTTCTGTTCAGGATGAGAGAGGGAAGAGAAAGAGAGAAATAGTACATTTTATCTTGTCATAACTCTAGAGGAATTTTACTCAAAATCATCATTCACTTTTCTTTTTCTTGTTTTCTGAACTCAGAAGTTGTGCAAAATTCCTATGCCACTGTTTTTGATCACCTAAATATCAATGAGAATATACATAAGCTAGAAGCGAATGAACAGAGAAGGGATACTGACAGCTCTCTCTGTAGCCTGTTATTATGTGACAATGTTCTACAACTTCATTAGTTCAATTGAATAGATATTTTGAAATGACGTGATTTAATGGTTCAGCTGAATATACAGCAATTTGCATAAATTATACAAATCCATTTATGTAGCAATGTACTGGAAATAGTAGAATCGTGTCATTGTTACTTTATAGTAGTGCCAACAAAATGTATTCCTATGTCGTGAGTCATGAAGGAATCATTTTGGCTTGAAATAGTGTGTTTTGTTCATAGTTTTTTTCTCTGGGATGCACTTTGCTCTAGATTCCCTCTCACACACTCAGAAGTCAGCAAGGAAAATTCTGAACTGGCTTCAAAGGGAGAAGCTTCTCTGTAGCATCATGTAAGTAGATTGCTTTTCCACTTTGCAGAAGGGTCAGCTATGGCACAGAGACAAGTAAATCATTGTCCATTTCCGTCACCTCAGATACATCCATGGGCTCTCAAGGAAATCGATAAGCATAAAAGCAAAACAGCAGGACGCATTTTTCTCTTAGACAGAAATAGGATTGGAATGATGTCCTAGAGCCTGTGTTAACATGTTCATATAAGACAGTCATGCATCGCTTAATGATGAGGACACACTGTGAGAAACATGTCCTTAGGTGATTCCATTGTATGTGAACATCACAGAGTGTATTTGCACAAGTCCGGATAGTGTAGCCTAGTGTATATATACATAGAGCCTATATATACAGCTAGGCTCTATGTAGCCAATAGCTCCCAGGCTACAAACCTATATTACATGTTACTGTGCTAAATGCTATAGGGAACTGTACCACAATGGTATATGTATATCTAAACAGAAAAAGGTACTGTTAAATACAGTACGAAAGGTAAAATTGGTACACCTGTATAAGGCATTCCTATGAAAGGGATTGCAGGACCAGAAGCTGCTTTGGGCGTATCAGGGGTGAAGGGTGAGTGACAGGAAGGCTAGGACATTACGGCACATGACTGTAGACCTCATAAAATTGTGCATGTAGGTTACATGAAATTCACAGAAAGTATTTTTATTTCTTTGACAAAAAGATACCATTTGCTTGCTATAACATTTCTTTGCTTTATAAATGTTTTTTTAATGTTTAAATAATACTTAGCCTAAAACGAAAACACATATACAGCTGTAGAAAACTATTTTTTACCTTTATATCCTCTTCCTATAAGCTTTTCTCTGTTTTAAAATTCTTTCATAAAAATTTTGATAAAAAGTAAAACTCAAATCCGCACATTTGTCTTGGCCTCCATGGGGTGGGATCGTCAGCATCGCTGTCAGCCACCTCCACCTCTCGTCCCACTGGAAGGTCTTCAGGGGCTCTGAGACACATGGCGCTGTCACCCTTGATGGTGACAAGGCCTTCTTCTGGAATCCTCCTGAGGGGCTGTGTTGCAGTTAGCTTTATTTTTTTTTTAACATGTAGGAGTAAACTTTAAAATAATTACAAAGCATAGTGTAGTAAACACATGAACCAGTAACATGGTCATTTATTCTCAAGTATTATGTGTTGTACATAGTCTTATTTTCTATACTTTTATATGACTTGTAGCACAGTACAAACACATGAGTAATGTGCTTCCCTATGATATCAGAATGACTATTATGCCATTAGGGTATAGGGCTATTTCAGATTCATTATAATTTTATGGGATAGTTATATAGTTTGTTGTAGTATCTTATAGTTTTTTGTAAATAAAAATGTTATGTGGAGCATAACTACACACACACACACACGCACGCACCACACATACACTGTGTGTGGATATATGTATATGTTTGATTTATCATTCTTTGACTTTGCCTTATACATGTCTGTGTTAAATGTAAAGCTTTACTTTTTTAGTATGTTTTCTCCTGTATTTCATTTTCTAAGATATGTACTTAAGTCAGTGTAATTGACATGTTTTTTTAAACTGTGACTGATATTTAAATGAATTGATATATCTATCAGTTGGAATTTTGGTATGTTTAAGTTTATATTTATAAGAAGATAAACGGGCTTATTGCTTGCATAAATATTAGCATAGACCACTATGTTATAGAAGAAAAATAAATCTTTGATCTTTTCAAATTAAAATCATATCTATATCTATCTATATATCTATATATCTATATCTATATCTATCTATATCTATATATCCATATACCTCTGTATATGTGTGTGCATATATATATACACACATATATGCACAAAACTATCATTTACAAACTATAGGGGTAAAATAATAGTGTAACATTTATATAAACACTCTTTTAGGAAGTATCTTCATGCTTTTAAAACTATTTTCCACATATCTATTAACGTTGCTTAGAAGATATTTTCAAATTTTGCAACTACATTGTTTCACAATGCTCAAAAAAGTATAAAGGAAGAAAAGGAATTAAGATTTCTTGAGCATATGTAATGAGATGTGCTGAATATTTTAAATGTGTAAATTCACCCAACCTTTATAAAACTTAAAATCTAAGTTTTTTATTACTATCTAATAGATGACAGAATATAAATAAATATGTATGCCACTGAAGCTCAAGTGAAATTAAGATACATTCTAATGAGGGAAATGTTTTAGTACACTCAGGTCCTGAATTTAAACATAACTATCTTTCCCAATGTGTTTTCTCATTGTGATATTTAGAAATGGGGTAATTCTCTGGAATTTTTACACAATGGCAGCACAATTCCTTAAATATGTCCTTGCATTAACCAGATTCAAATATTCCTCTATGAAGAACTTGTGTCAGGACATTGAATTTATTTTCTACCACCAATCTATTTACATTGTTCTCACATTATAATAGCTAGGCCCTGCATCCATAATATTGACCAAGAAAATGATATGTAGGACTCTAACTAATTTAATAAATACAGTTCCTTGGGATCTCAGGATTCATAGGCATGCAGAAATATTTTCTGTTGGTTGATTTCATATTGTCTTCAGAAACTAGATAAAACAACAGCAAAAAATTATCCTTTTGATATTACTACATGAAATATCACTAGATTTAAAGGACTTCTCTTTATAACAAAGCTAAGAGAAATAAATATGGACAGAAGATCAAACAAATATAGTAAAGAGAGATGTCTTATGGTCTCTTATTGAATCTCAAATGTCTCCTGGCTGGATAAAGAGAGATGGAAAAATCTAGTGGCTTACCAGGTGATTGTTTCTATCATTAACTTGTTTCAGAAGGAGCTCATGAAAAGAAATTTGTAAGGATAAAAATACTACATGCCATATCATTAATATTTAATTTATGCTTTAGTTACCATGTAAATACTGGAAGGCCTAAAATCATACAATTCAGAAGACACATTGTGACTTGATTTAAAAGTTTGTTGGCATCCTCATATAGTTGATCATAAAAGAATCAATGAACACAAGTTGTGAAGAAAACACCTGAGGTAAGATTTCTCAGCTGAGCATTTGTACTCAAAATAATATAAAATAAAGGCTGATGTCCTTAGTTCTCTGAAGAGGTAAGGCTTCCTTTGCAAATAGTGTGTGCTTTGTCTTCAGAAGATATTTATTTATACTTGGAACCTCATCTTTAGTTGTCCTTTAACATACAGATAAAGCAAGCTGGGCGTGGTGGCTCATGCTTGTAATCCTAGTACTTGGAAGGCTGAGACAGGAGGATGCAGGTTGACAGCCAGCCTCAGCTACCTAGTGAGGCCTTCCACGACTTAATGAGACCCTGTTTCAAAATAAAGAATAAAAAATAGGACTGAAGGCGTAGCTCGAAGATAGAATGCCTCTGAGTTCAATCCCCAGTACCACACACACACACACACACACACACACACACACACACACACACACACACAAAGATACAGATAAAACACAATTTTTTCTGAATATTTTTCCTTGACCTACTGATTACAAGTCATTTTCTCCATCTTTTTTATTTTATTTTTTTAATTGGTGCATTGTAATCATGTATCTTTGTTAGGTACAAGCTGGTAAAGGCATACATGCACACATTTCTCATTTAACCTTTCGCCAATTCCCACCCCACTCCCTCGCTCTCCCTCCTTCTCAAGTTCAGTATAGTGATTGACTTTGATGTATTTGTGAAAGTACATCATGTGCATTAGGGTGTTCCCTCCCTCCCACATCATCTTCAGTTAAGTCAACTTCTTTTTTCATCTAAGGTTTCTTTTTCTTCATCTGTAGTCTCTCTTATGCTCTATCTTTTCCCTAGCATCCGCAAATAGGGAGAACATATGATTTTTTACTTTTTGTGACTGACTAATCTCACTTAACATAATGTTTTCCAGTTCCATCCATTTCCCTGAAAATGACATGATTTTATTCTTATTTATGGCTGAAAAAAATTCCATTGGGTACATATCCCATAGTTTTGTAATCCATTCATCTGTTGATGGGCATCTTGGCTGGTTCCATAGTTTGGCAATTGTGAATTGTGCAGATGTAAACATAGATATACATGCATCAGTCTGATAGTTTGATTTCCATTCTTTTCAGCAGATACCCAGAAGTGGTATTGCTGGATCATATGGTAGATTCATTTTCATTCATCTGAGGATCCTAGATACCATTTTCCAAAGTGGTTGCACTAATTTGCAATCCCACCAACAATGTATTAGGGTTCCCACTTCTCCACACCCTTGCCAGCCTATCTTTTGTCATAATTTTTAAAACTGTCTTATACTTCTATAGGAACATACATATACTCACTTCTACTTACATAATCCCACATAATTGAAACATGACCCTCTTGAGAATATATACTATAACTGATTCACCTTCAATGTTAAAAGGCTTTACATATAACTAAAATGAAAATAGTAATTGATGGAGAATGGCTCATTAATGAAGAAGAAAACAATTTTCTTAGCTTGTACCATGTTTGAATCATGGCCTGGCTTCCATATTTGAGCAAATCATTCCACCTCTTTGAGGTGTAATTAATACAGTTTAGCATTAAGATATTGGTATAACTGCTACTTAATATTCTTTAGTATTAAAAATTAATAAACCCACATTAAAAATAAATCTTAGAATATTTGATCTGCAATTGGGTAGTAGTTGTTTCATAACCAGAAATAATAGAAAGAACAATTAACTATTAGAATTCTTTCTTAAAGACAGAATCTTAAAAAGTTTGGCCAAGGATATAGAAAGTAAAGGGTCTGGCACTTGGACACCATGCAGTGATATACTAAAAATAACAAAATGGAGTTAACATGTCTAACATATCTATGAATGGCCAAGTCGACAGATATTGTCACAGTGTCAAATATCACAGAGTTAGTATCAATAAAAGATAAATTAGAGAAATAATAATCTCATTATATTCCTCAAAAAAGGAATATATTGTAAAAATGTTTGGAATTACTTTGCATTGAATATTATTCTACATAAATTCAGTTTTGTCTCTTCAATTGAGGGCTAATTTTATACTTTGTAGGTCTAAACAGAGGCTTTGAAAAGGCAAGGGAGGGATCAGAGTAGAAGGGAAACATCTAATTGGACATGCATAGGGTAAAACTCTGAGGATCTTGAAAAGGCAAAGTTTTCAGTCTGATTCTCTCATTAAAGAAGCTTCTAGATAAAATTTAAAAAATGTTACCTTAATATAAATAGGAACAAACTGTTCTCACTAATTATGGCATTAGAGGAGACTGAAAATGCTCTAAATATTTTTTTTTTATTTGTGCATTGTAATCATACATCTTTGTTAGGTACAAGCTGGGAGAGGCATACATGCACACATCTCTCATTTAACCCTTCCCAAATTCCCGCCCCATCCCCCCCCCTCCTTCTCAAGTTCAGTTTAGTGATTGACTTTGATATGTTTGTGAAAGTACATCATGCATTAGGGTGTTTCCTCCCTCCCCCTCCCATAACCTTCAGTAAGTCACTTTCTTTGCTCATCTAAGTTTTCTCCTTTTTCATCTAGAGTCCCTCTTATGACCCACTTTCTCCCTAGCTTCCGCGTATTAGGGAAAGGATACAATATTTTACTTTTTGTGACTGATTAATCTCACTAATGTTTTCCTGTTCCATCCATTTCCATGTAAATGACATGATTTTATTCTTCTTTATGGCTGAGTAAAATTCTATTGTGTATATATCCAATAGTTTTGTAATCTATTCATCTGTTGATGGACATCTTGGCTGGTTCGATAGTTTGGCAATTGTGAATTGTACAGCTGTAAACATAGATACACATGCATTGGTCTGATAGTTTGGTTTCCATTCTTTTGGGTAGATACCTAGAAGTGGTATTGCTGGATCATATGGTAGGGTCATTCCCATTCCTCTGAGGATCCTCCATGCTGTTTTCCAAAGTAGTTGCACTAATCTGCAATCCCACCAACAATGTATTAGTGTTTCCACTTCTCCACACCCTCACCAGCATTTGTTGTTGTTTTTGTTTCAATGATTGCCAATCTACTTGGTGTTAGGTGAAATCTCAGAGTAGTTTTGGTTTTCATCTCTCTGATTTCTAAATTTCTAATATTTTTAAAGTATTATGTTGAAGAAAAATTTATTTCCCTTGGCTTAAAATTCACAAAATAGTCATTTAGTATAGAGATAGTTTTCTGGA
Organism: Graphiurus murinus; assembly: GCA_004027655.1. Lineage (NCBI taxonomy): Eukaryota > Metazoa > Chordata > Mammalia > Rodentia > Gliridae > Graphiurus > Graphiurus murinus. The sequence continues at coordinate 22,810 of PVLC010017431.1, forward strand.
ATATTATAAGATTACTTTCAATACACTTCTCTATGCTTTGTAATTATGTTTATTAAAGTTTTAAAGAATCAATCCCTAAATACAGGGAACAATTGTGAAAGTAATAGATTTTGAGATTCTTCAAATGTCTAATTTTTCATGATATATTAATAAATGATTTACGAAATAATAACTTTCAAATGTGTTTCCTGAGTTTCTTAAAAGTTAAAATATAGCCAGTTTTCTTTGCTGCAGGTTTGATAGTGTTGAGAGCTCCAAGACAAATTGGGATGCGTCAATAGTCCCAATACTAGGAAGGCTGAGATAGGAGAATTGCAGTTCAAGGACAACCTAAGTAAGCAGCAAGACTCTAAGCAACCCAGGGAAACTCTGTTTCCAAAGAGGAAATAAAATAGGGCCCAGGTTGTATCTTGGAGGTAGAATCCTCCTAAGTACAATTCCTAGTATCACATACAAAAAAGTTAAAATATTATCACGATTTTAGTCACATTTCCACAAAACAATATTCTTTTATTATGAATAAAGAGGCATAACATGTTGGATTTGATAAAGGCGAATTGACCACTGTTCAGTGGGTATGAAAACCATTTATAACATAAACACTTCCTTTCAAAGCCTTCTCTCTTTTTTTGCAAAGGCCTCTATCAGTAAGAAAATACAGAAATTTCACAGCATAGTTTTCAGTCTGCCATAAAGGCATAGTTTGGCTTGCCACTACATTCAAATCAAAAGCTGTTGATACCTGGAGTTTAAGGCTGCAGGGTTAGTAATCACACAGGCTAGCTATGTGCCTTCTGGATGTGACATAGATATGTAGTTAGCTATGGAAAAAAACATCTTACTAAGAAGTACAAAGAGAAGTCCAGTTTAATATAATTTCTACTGCCAGACAACCATACTGCAGGTTTCTAGATGGGCAGTAGACCTTATCCATCTAACCTTTAAATCTTTGGTGAGCTCTTTCTGAATATTAGTATATATCAATCAAGAACAATGTCTAAAGATAAGACACATCTAGGTTGTGAATTTCACTGGGAATATATTTAAGAATAGGAGAAATGAGTTAATGTGCATAGGAATAAAGTTTGTGAAATATGTAATGATGTATATAAACATGAGATCATAGTGGCAAATAACTGAATTGTAGTTTAGGATGTGATGTGTAGGGAAACCCCACCTCTTCCATCAACAGTTCAGTTTTGATTTGGGAAAATTTTCTCTCTTTTATTCTCAGTTCCTAACATTCTCATGAAACACACTCCATACCCAGGCTCTGAAAAGGGCTGTGGTTCAGGCTGAGTACTGTGCTGCCTTGGTAGTAATGACTGTTTCAGGGATAAATGCCTGGCCAATTATAAGAAGACTGGGTTTATGAATAATTACTGGAGCTGCAAGGAACAAACTTTCTCTTTTGTTCTCTTGAACATATAGCATAGGCATTTTACAATTCTCTGAGAATGAAGTCAGAGGAATAAGGAAGAGAGTAGGAGCTAGCTGATCAAAACACAAACAAAGCCAGATCCTGGGGACATTGTTTCATTCCTTAATAAATTAAGTTAAACTTAAAACAAGACATAACTTTGGATTTTTCCAAATCCACAGGAACCAAAAAAAAAAAAAAATCCACAAATTCTGGTACCTGACACAAAAGTTTGGGTTGGAGTTGGGGAGGAAGTTTGAGTCTCCAATTGCCATAGTCAAAGTCAGAGTCAGATAGTTGAAGAGAATGATAATAGTGATCATATTCTCTCCTGTTACATTTTTAGGAAGTCAAATATTGGCAACCACTCTGTGGATGGTGTCTAAGATTCCACTGATTCTGCGAGAGCAGTGAGAAGGGGGGAGAGGGCACTGCAAATTCAGGAAGATGATGGGAAAAAAATGCTGTGAGGCCTGGTGAAGGATGCTGGAAAACTCAGTTCAAATCACAATTTTGGCATTTAGTAGCTGTATGGTTCCAAGCAAATTACTGTCCACTGTTAGGCTATGATTTCCTTGATTATAAAAATAGAGGTGGTAAAATAATAGCTGCATAAGTCATTTGGTGTTAACAAAATCAATGCAGTGCTTTGTAAAACGCCTAGCAACAGTAAGTCTTTGGTAAGTCATAAATAGTTATTATTATCATTACACAACCCAAATGTGGGTCTTATCTTTGTCACCTCCATAGTGTTAAGAGTGAAGCTATTTCATTTTTTTCCAAATTCATGTCTTTTGATCTGTCAAGAGGGGTGACAATTTTTGCTCTATTTTACCTTATTGTCATCAAATGAGAAAATGTTGGAGAGTGGCTCAGAAGCCATTCTAAAACTGAGGCAGAATTAAGGTGACCTGAGCAGCAATACACTTTTAGACATTATAAAACAGTTAGTGACACTAAAATATCTTCCCGAAACTCCTAACATAATTTGTCCCATTCCATTGAATCAGAGTCTTCGAAGGTTAAAGGCTAGGCATACAAAATTATAAAAATCTCCACGGGTATTTCTGAAGTTTATGAAAGCTTGAGGGCTAATGCTTTTGTATAGATTCTGAAGCTTGGCCTCTCATTGCAGTCACCTGGGGAGCTTTACAAACTACAGATATCCAGGATCTGGCCCAGAGCAATTTAATCATAGTCTTGGGCAGCAGGGCTGAGACAATCCATATTTAGAAGAGTTCACTGGAGTATTCTAATGTACACCCATGTTTGAGAAATGTCATGTTGAGGAAAAGAGAATGCAAATACATTTATTGAGATCACCATAGGCACCAAGCATGGCATTAGGTACTTTGCATGTATTATCTTAACTTTTAATTTTAAATTAACCATATACAATAGGTGCCACATCTGTACTGTGCACTTAGAACCTAAGATGCATAGAAGTTGGATGACATACTCAAGAAATGCAGTTAGCACCTGATAAAGTGATAATTTCTCTCAGCTCCAAAATCCATCTTTGTTATGCTGCTTCTCTACTGGCTTTTGTGTCTGTTACCCAAAGGGCATATAATTCAAAAAGGTAAATTTACTTCTTGCTACTGAAATATATTTTTCATTTTTCTGTTTGTTTTTGCTTTTATAATGTCGATTTTTCCTTAAAAGCTGGATTGTCGATTTCAAAGTTATCTGTAATCAGAAAACCTCAAGTGCAGTAGGTTGACAGTAGCTATCTCTGTATTCCAAAGAGAAACAAAAGTTTTGAAACAGTCATATAAAGAAACCTTCAAAACTTAAATCCTTGAGGAATATTGAAAACTATTCTAACAGCTTTAAAATAAGTAGGTTCTCATCAGATATTTGACAATGAACATAAAATGGTTACTTCTTGAGAACCAAATTAAGGAATTTAGAAAGTGAATGATAAACCACTGTATTACCTTGGGAGAGAGAAAGAAAAGTTTTCAAGTTTATAATTCCCTAAAGGGAACTCTATATCTTCTGATATTTCAGAAGGTACCACTATTTGAATGTCTTGAAAAAGTAAAAGAAAATTTTACAAAGGTTTAACAGTAGATTCCTACGATTTTTTTTTTTAAACACAAATTAGAAAACAAACAGTGGGGGAAGGAGTAGGGTATAGAAGAAACTCAGTTTCGAAAATGCAAGCAAAAGTTCATACTGTGAAGAGTTCCAGAAAGTTTCACATATATTTTGCCTTATTTTTTTAAACCAGTAGGTTCAAACTTCACATTAACACAGCTGCAACACTAGCTGCGTGTCTATTAATACTGTCTGCTGACCTCAAAAGACTGCAGTTGCCAGCTTGAGCTGATACCTTATAATGCAGGAAAATTGAAACCATAGAATTCGCACATTACATTTCTGGGAAGGCAGTTTCCTAAGCAAAGACTTAGAGGTCAGAGTCATCTCAATCCTCTCCATATGTTGATAACTACTTGCAGGTGTAGGGCAGCAGATATTTTCTGACTCATGGCCAGAACAATTTAATGAAAAATGTATATCTTTCAAAAGAAAAAAAGTTTGAAGGGAAAGTGACATGGAAAAAATTATAAATTATTGGCCTATATCAGAAAAAGCTAGAAAAAATATAGTAGAATAAGGCCATATTTATGTAAAGGGATGAAGTGTTGCCAAGTCTATGAGTATAGAAGAGACTGAGTTTTTTGGCTCAAAGATCATACTTGTCCGTTATATTATCTTCCTCCTGCTAAGAATTACTATCATATCCATGTAGTTCATAAAGAAATTAGGAACTAAATGTTTTATACATATAATTATTTTGTCATGAGTAGGTTCCATGATGATTTTTATTTGTATTTTAATTTTAATCCACACAAAAAACATGTATTAAAAATTGCATACTAGCAGTGGTCTGATGTGAATCAGTGGATTTCAAAGTGAAGCCTGTTTCACAATTATTTGGAGAGTTTATTAAGTCAAGTATTGCTGGGCTCCACCACAGAAATTTCTGATTTAGTGGTTCAGGTCAGGGCCAACAAATTTGCATTCCTAACCCATTCCCAGTTAATGTTATTGCTGTTCCAGAGACCACACTTTGAGTAGCACTGCTGTCAATAAAGGGATATTTGAAGGAAAGCTAACAGAATTATAAAAAAGAAAGAAAGAAAAAGTAACTCCCACTTGTTGAGCACCTACTCAGTGTTTGATCTGTATCTTATTAAAACTTCACAGGTAAGAAAACAAAAACTAAGAAAGATAAAAAGACTTTCTCAAAATGGTACCAATGATAAAGGCTCATGGCAGGATTTGAAGTCAGTTTTGTCCACTTCTGAAAGTTTGGAATTGCTCATTTTTTAATTTAGATCCATGCTAGTTATTATTTACATTCTTCATTAGATTATCAATACACATTTCCTTTTCTTCTCTAAAGGCAGTTTTGTTGAACACTAAAAGTATATAATATCAAATGTGTATCTAACATCAAACAATATTCCATTGTGTATTTATTACTAATCAGTTCTCAACAACTGAATCTAGATGCTATAGAATAGACATTTTGAGATTTCACCTGCATTTTAATTATGATATCAAAATGACTGGGGCATGGGAGTAGAAAGTGGAAAAATTGGACACTAGGTCCAAAAACCTAAGTCTGATTATTCAGTAATGGTATCTGGAAAGAAGTAGCATGACTAAGGTAGAGCTGGGATAAGAAATAATAAATGAAATAATCTGTGTTCAAAATCACATTACAGATCAAACTGACTTTAGGAAATAAAGAACTGAGAAAAGAATGTGGCAATTTCCTGTATAGTTTCCTCACCTCTATCTCCGCTCCCCCCACTGCCCTGACTCATGGGCACAGAGGATACCAACTTAAAACTCAACGTGACCACTCTCAGCCTATTGGCACCATACTGTGAAGGAATCTGAGAGTTTTTTCTTCCTTGGGAGTCCCAGGGTAATCTTGAGAAAAATACATTCTTATTATTTTACTTTTCTTAAAATCCATATATTCAAAGTATCACAAAATCAGGAAGTTATGATAAAAGGTGGTGAAATAAAGACTTTCAGATCCTGAAATTGGGCAGGTGTTCTGCACATGGTTTGTCAGATATCTGAAAAGAATATTCAGTCACCGCATGAGATGGAGAGTGACCTACACCAAAGACCCTTCACATGCCCAAGCTGTTAAAAACAGTAATAACTAAATATCCCAGATGCTGCCTCATTCTGGAAATAAGATGAACACACTTTTTCATCATACAACTGAAATGGAATAGAAGAGCACAATTGTCAGCTCCCCCATCCCATGTTTATGTGTATAATAGAGTTGAGAGCTCAAGTCAGTACATAAAAACTGTGTTATTTCATTAAGTAGTTTGGGCAAAAATAATTTAGATAATTGCTTACATGTGCACCAATGGGTAGATGAATGAGATATTTGAATACTACCAAATAGAAAATAGCACATGAAAATAAAAGTGACTACTCATATAATTTGGGGGATAGATAAATTTTAATGCATGGTATTATTTTCTCCACACCCTGACTGACTTTTAGATCAACTAGTCAAAAACAATAACAAAAAAATAAAGGCAAATAACAAATTTGAGAAAATGTTAAGGAAATTAAAAACATAAAGATTAATATCTTTAATGCTGACTAACACCTATAATTGAAATCAATTTAGAAAAATAACAAGTCAATAGAAATATGGGTTAAAGGTGAAGACAATTTGAATTCACCAACAGACATGTCCACTCATTAATAAACATATAAAAGTGTCTTCAATCTGAGTAGTCATCAGAGAAAGGCAAATTAAACACGGATAGGCTCTATTTACTTACCACATATTGTCTCACCTTAAAAATAATAAAAGCAAGAGGAGTTTTATTACATTTTTTCTTTTGTAGTGGAAATACATATTGTGACAGTTTTCATATGAAAATTTGGTGACATATCAATTTTTGAGCCTATATTTTTATTCATTAATTTAACTTCTAGCCATTTGTCCTAAAAATTTAATCATTTTCAAAGAAAAAATATAGTTACAAAGAAATAAAATGAATTGATCACTATTTAAAATGGAGAAAATGATTTATTCCAAATAAGAATATGAGTTTCATATAATCATGAAAACATTGTTAAAGGAGAGTTCTTATATAAAAATATATTTTTATAGAGACATAGTGAAAAGAAAAATTTCAAAACAGTATCCACAATATTACTCTATTCATATACAAATAAATAAGCAGTTAATTCAATATGGCAGATTTAGTCCATGAACTAATCTTCTTAATGTCTTAAAGTCTCTTAAAATTGTAACAAAAAGATTCAGAAGTTGAGGTGATTAGTTTTTGTACTAAATCTTCCCAAAGAAATGAAAGTCCTGAATCAGCAATCAAAAATAGTAAATTTATTAGTAGAAGAAAATCAAAGAGAAGATGACACTCATGTAGAAAGATGAAACATATCATGTACTTTGACTGGGCTATCTCTGGGAAGAGACTGAATGACTTGAGAATAAGAAGCTCAGAATTAGGAGAAGAAATTGAAAAAGATATTTTTGAATAAGAATTTGGACTCACAATGAAGGTAATAAAAGGTCCACATATGTGACATATACGTATATATATAGTACATATATATGCATGTATATATATACATATATATGCATGTAAAATATGTATATACATATTTCTTTCAGATTACAATTATACACCTATTATACACATATACATATATACACATATATAATTATACACATAATTGTAATCTGAAGGAGAGTAGATAAAACTCATATTATATAAAAATTACATGATTTTTATAAATCTTCTGGACTCTTACCTCCATTTACTAAGATGCTTACAATAAATTTGTATTTTATAAACCAAAAAAAAGTAGAAAAAAAGTAATTTGACTTTACTAACTAACCTATCTCTGCGGTAATTAAGAAAAAAAGTTTGAAGCATCAATATCCATAGATCTGCTTCTCTTCCAAAGAATCTCGTTTTAGCAAAGGGCAAAATTAAAACCAATTTAAATTAAACTAATTAGCTTAGACTAACAGATTGATTAACCTCCTTTTTAAAAATTAAAACTCTTCTTAAATTAAGGTATTTTCATGAGTTATGCAAAATCAAAGCAAAACAACAAAAAAAGAGGGATGAAGATGTTTTACAGAGCCATAGTTAAAATATCAATTTTATTGAGTTTGAGTTCAAAAATCACTTGCATTACCTGAATTACACTTACATTTTACTTGCTCATGAATCTCCCGACTCTTAAAGCAGACATCATTAGTTTTCCTCTTACATAGTTCATGTTTGGGGAGTGTAGGCTCATCTGTGTTAGGCAAATGTAACCAACCAAGCAAAGTGACTAAACCCTGAAAAGCAAATTACAATGAGCAGTAATGTCAAGTCCTGCACCTTGCCTAGTGAGGGGAGTCAATTAAAACATCCAAATACAGCAACCAGAATATAAAAAGCCAGATGCAAGTAGCCCATGTAATGAATAATGAAGGACACATGGCAGGGAAGGAAGGAAGGAAGGAAGGAAGGAAGGAAGGAAGGAAGGAAGGAAGGAAGGAAGGAAGGAAGGAAGGAAGGAAGGAAGGAAGGGTCGGTCCAGAAGTGAAATAGACTTTGGAAAGATCTATTATACAATTAGAATTGACTCTGGATGGGACTTATTTTTCTTTCCATATACACTGTTTTATCTACTTTGAGAGTGCAAACTTGTTAGTTTCTCTTAACAACTCCACACAATAATGTGTAAACTTTCCAGATACATATGAGGCAGGCCAGGAATGTGTCCTCAGTTCTAAATCCTGTCACTTCCCTGAGGCTTCCTCTGCTCTGAGCCACAACTGGCCCTTATGGTCACAGAGTATATTACTTCTCTTATCAGCCATGTTCTAGGTCCTTATAGATAGTTGTTTTGAAATATTAGCCGCTGAGATTCTCACAAAGATTTGGTCTAAAAACCATTTTATTCATAATTACCTTTGTGTGATGTTCAACTAACAATACATAGAACATTACCTGAATTTGCTAATAGTGTTATTTGTCTCCTGTCTACCTAACTTTTTTCCCTATCTGGCCAGAATATTCAATTAGCACTGCCAAATGGGTGAACCATATTCTCACTGTTCCCTTAGAGTGGATATAGTCAGACTCATTTCTATCATATCCAGTTTCCATGGTCTCTCCCTGCTGCCAAAGCTTATGGACCTGTCCTGATTACATGCATGAAATATCTAAAAATTCATCTTCCGGTATGCAGTTAGGAAACTTATTCAGTTTTCATCTAGTGTTTTTCTCTGTACTTTTCCAGTTTTCTGACCCTCCAACATTACATGTCAACTTTCAAAACATAGCTTAGGTCTTCATTGAATGGAAACTCATAACTTATTTGGATCTGATTCTGCCTTTCACCATTGCCTTAGCTCTTTCCTTTTCTTTCTTATACAGGATCCTGTCATAAAAAACTGGCTCCATGAATTCATGGTTATAAGTAAAAAAAAAATACTCCTTTTACCAGTTAAGCCATCCTGCCTTGTCTTCTCTCCATAAAAAAGAATAGAACATTCTTCTAATTTTGGTTTTCCCTTTGAATGAACAAGGCATAATTCTACATCAGAAAGGATGATTACTCAGAAATACTTACAGTTCCTTGTCAAGAAAACCCTCTTGGAAATGTAAATAGTATGGAATATACTTACTTTGGATACAACTTGTTGCCCTGTTTAATGAATTCCCACTTTTCTATTGATGATGACACATCTTTGAATAATGACCCATTCTCAATCTCTTGTCCATTATTCTTAAAGATGCCATGATGAAATTTTTCCATTTTGAATATTGTCACCAAGAAGTAGTAGTAGTAAATAAAATACCAGCCTTTCTACTTTTTTTTTTTTAACTCTCTCGTGATTCACTGATTAATGAGATCTTCATATGCTCCTAAATCCAATACCTATTCAACTTTCCAGACAATGTTCTCATAGATCACCCCAAACTACTTTCAAGCTATTCAAATATAAGGTATACTCTTTTTTTTAACTTTGAGCCAAAATCTGCCCCCCCTTTTACCCTGACATAAGATAGAAGGTTATATTATTTTAGAATTGGAAAGTAGATTTTAAATATGCCGAGAATTAACAACTTCACACAACAGAGTTTGCAGAAGTGACACTCTGACTTCCAAGGCTGATCATAAAAGGCCATGACAATTCTGCCTTCTTTAACGGAGCAGTGACTCTTGGAGCATGGGGCGGCCATGTTGGAAGCTTGGCTACCTGAGACCATCATGCCGGAGAGGACACATACTGCTGCCTTGGTTGACAGTTCAGCCAAAGCTATCCTTTTGCAAGAAGAGTGAAGCATACCTTTTTCCCTATCTCATTTTACAGAAGATAATATTTGATACTTGCTATAAGCTTCTAGAATTCCATGATCATCCTTTATGTAATCTGTGATTACTAAACATTTTTATTGTAATTCTTTTTATTTTTATACCCAGGAGCATTCTATGTCTAAGCTACACCCCCAGCCCTATTTTATTTTTTTATTTTGAAACAGCATTTCAATAACTTGCTGAGGGTCTCACTAAGTTTCTGGGGCTGTCCTTGAACCTATGATCCTCCTGTCTCAGCGCCCAAATATTGTGATTACAGGCCTGTGCCACTATGTCTGCCTTAATCTTCTATCTTTTTTTCCCCCTGAATGGATGAAGTCTGTTGAGTGACAAGTGAAGTGGTAATTTGTCATCTTCTTTGTTCTGGGCCCTCTGCATTAGCAGAGTAGGACAGATTTTCTTTCTCAGTCAGCCATATTGTTGATTAATTAGATGAAAAATCAACTCAAAGTCCTTAGGCCTTTTATAACTCCTGTCAACTTCACTTTTTACCCTATTCAATGTTCTATTATTTCCAATTCATTATTTCAGCCTGTTGAACAAATTTCAAATTCTGACACTTTTATAAAATGCATTTGACAATTTATAATCTGAGTGTTACCCGCACATTAAAAAATAATATAGTTTTCAGTTACTTTATTTTGGTAACTCTGCTCTTCAATTATTTAAGAATCCCTCATCATATTTATGTAAGGAAAAGGTCTTTGAATACAAACAGAAGCACAAGTTGAATCAACAGGTAAGGAGATAATGGGAATTTGTATCTAAAACTTTTTTTTTTTTTTTAACATGATTGCATTCCTTTTTGCATGATGAAAAAGGGACTATTACAGACACAGAAATTGAGGCTCAAGGAGACTTAGTGAATGCTGTGAGGCTGGGATTTAAATGTTTACAAATGTGTCATCCTCCCATATCTCTGCCTTTTATCTTTGTACCTAGCACCAGAAGATAGGAGTGATGACTCAGTGTAGTACCTCAGTCAATAAATCAAGACCCAACAAAGGTAATTGACTTGTGCACTCTCTGGGGGTTGGCTGTATATTTTCTCTTGAAAACAGCCAAGAAGTTTGAGAAAAAAACATTATTTTCAGTCATGACAACAAAG
>PVLC010017432.1:0-33736 GCA_004027655.1 Graphiurus murinus
CTAGGTAGCTGAGGCTGGCCGTGAACCCGGATCCTCCGGTCTCAGCTTCCCGAATGCTGGGATTACAAGCGTGCTCCACCACGCTCGGCTAGTAGCTGTTTTTTATACTATCATTTTGCAGTGAGGCGTATAGAACAGGAATTTTTACAGTCTTATTTTTCCAAAGGTTGAGTAGGTACATCTTTAACTAGAAAAGCCATTTCCCATGGTATTTGGTGGGATTCAGAAAACAGTAAAGTTTACAAAATACAATACCTATATAAAGATTCTTTTAGTACAAAGCAGTGTTAAAGGTTAACGACTAGCCTCTCTTCATTAGTTTAAATCTTTACTATTTGTTTAGCTCCTTTAAGCAGTGTTCTTATCTTTTTCTCAGGCAGCTAGAGAGTTAATGTGTCTGGTGAAGTTCCAGAGATACAAAGAGGAAGTGGACAAACTATCTGTCTTAACGCCTTCTTTACCCATAGATAAAATAGTAGACCTAAGTCTCTTTGGCTTATTTATTTTGTTTCTATACCTGTGTGCTGAGAGGAAACATAAGGTTGTTTAGTAACTAAGCTTGCAAAGCCCATTTCCTGACTAATGTTTGTATGTGGTTAATGAATTTCTTATGGGTTGTCTTGAGGCACTGCTTTTTCAGCTAGTATTGAAGAATCATTATCCATCCAGCCATCTTATGTTTCTAAGAAATTTTCCTTTACAATTAATGTAAAAGCAAAACCCAAAGCACCCAAAATTTCCAGAATATAACATAATGCAAAGTGTGATATGCCACGCATTCCTTCTTTTAGAATTGTCTACCTTGCAGGACTCCAGCAGACCGAGCCTTGCTCAAGATCCAGCTATTAAGGAACTGTGGCAGCGTGTATCACTGTAGCATGCTGATTTTAATTCATTTGGATAAATACTGATGAGTGGTTTATCTGGGTCAGATGGTGGTAGTCTTTTGAGGAACCTACATACCAATTTTCATAGTGGCTGTACTAATTTACAATCTTACTACTAGTGTTCCTTTTCCCCCATATCCTTACCAGTATTTATTATTATTTGTATTCTTGATGGTTACCATCCTAACTGGAGCAAGATAGAATCACAGTGTAGTTTCGATTTGCATTTCTCTGATTGCTAAATATGTTGGAATTTTCAATATATATTTTTGCCATTTGTACTTCTTCTTTTGAGAAGTATCTGTTCAGTTATTTGCCCATTTATTGATTGGGTTATTTGTCATCTTTTTTTTTTTCGGGGGGTCAGGAAGTTTTTCAGCACTTTATATATTCTGGATACTTATCCTCTGTTGGACCAGTAGTTGTTGAAGATCCTCCCCCCTTTTCTGTAGGCTTTCCACTCATGTTCTTCATTGTTTCCTTTGCTCTGAAGACGCTTTTTCATTTAGTACCACACAATTTATTAATTCTTGGCATTATTTCCTGAGCTTTAGGGGTCATTGTGGAAATCACTGCCTAAATCTCCTCAGCGGAGTGCAGACCCTATGTTTTCTTCGAGCAGCTGTAAAGCTTTCATTCTTATTTCTGAATCTTTGATCATTTCACATTGGTTTTGGGCAGGGTGAGATACAGAGATCTAGTTTCATTCTTTTGCATATGGATGTTCAGTTTTCCCAGCACCATTTGGTAAAATGCCTGTCTTCCTGTCTTCTTACGTTTTTAGTGCTTTTGTCAAAGATCAAATGACTATATCTTTTGAGGAAAAGAAAATCTGATTTATGAGACTCGGAGGCAACCTGTGGCTGTGAATGGAGAGGAAGACAGCGTGTGTTTGCTTGCCTCTCACTTCCTGGGGCTCAGCTATGCCTCCGTTGGTCACGCCAGTGGACACAGAAGAAGGGATTCCAGCTGGGAAACTTCCCTGTCCTGATGGTTGGGGGTCACCAGCCCCTCTCTCTTCTCTTGGGCCACTCAACCTTAACTCTTTCCCTCAAAAGAGCCCTAGGTCAGCCCTTGGCAGCTCACAGAGTTGGAGAGAGCTGAGCACTCTTCATCCTCCTGGGTCTCTGGGCTTCCTGGAAGACATTGAGAAGAAAAGGTCTTTGCTTCACTAGTGAGCGACTCGAGATCTGCCAGCCGCCCCACGGCCTCCTTCATGCCCAGAGCTGCCTGTATTTCTGAGACTCCAGCTCTCCTGCCTGTGCTGGGTGGCTTTGTCCTAATCTGATGTTAGGTGCAGGCCATCACTAGCTTCTTGAGTCTCAGGGCTGGGTCAGATTTTCTATGTGAATGTGGCAAATTCTACACCTAGACCAACACATATAATATCTTTGCATATATTCTTCAAACTTTCTGCATATAATCTGTCTGTTAATAAAATAGTCTTATATCATGACTTTAATATAAACATGTAAGAACTGTATCTAGCCTGTCTACTGTTGTTGACGTTTGATCTGTTTTCACCAGCACTGTAAAGCACATCCTCCTAGCCCTCCTTATGTGCATACTTAATTATCTTCTGAGGATGGAATTCTGTTAGCTCAAGCACTGGCCTGTGCTTTTTGAAGCATCTTACGAGGCTTCCAGTCTAGTCTCTACACTAGCAGCTAGACTCCAGCAGCCTTTCTCCCCCCTCTCCCAAGCCTTTATAAAATACAACTGCAAAAATCAGAGCAATGCATCATGTTTCTGTTAGGAAACGAAGTCATTTTTATGTTAAGTACAAGTCCTCATTAGAAAGTAGAATTATTTCAGGAGCTCTGAGGCTGAAAGATCCTCCCAGGACTCTGAAGGCATTGGATCACTTAGGAGCGTGTGTGTCTCTGAGCCATTGAAGGTGTGTGGCATTGGGTGGGATCCTGTGGAAGCGCAGACTAACTGCCAGTGGCTGGAAGAATGGTTTGTTTTCTCTTCCTGTGGTTCAGCATGGGGACATGCAGGCAGAGTGTGGACTTGAGGTATGTCCAACTGACATCTAGGATTTCAAAGTTAACTACAAACTCAAGAGTGTCCAAACATCCATAGAACATTTATGTTTGACTTTTCCATTTCAAGCACAACTTTTTGCCTTTGAGAATTTAGGCATTGATTGATACAAAGACTCTGGAAGAAATTAAAATTGGGGAGCTTTTCCAGCACAAAAGGACACACATATCTAATTCTAGATTAAGATGGTAAACAGTGTCTCTTGCCAGATAAGAAGGAAGAGTTTGTAGCTCCAAGTCAATTTTTTTTTGTTATAATCAAAACCTATCAATCAAAGCTTCAGGTCTCTCTCTGGATGTGAAAAAGCCAGAAATCCTGTACATGTCAGGAGCTATTCTCCAGGTTACCTGGATGCAGATAACATTATACATGTTGAAATTTTAGGATCTCCTCCCAGCCCTTTGCAGAAACCTGAGTGCCCCCACCTTCCTTCAAACACAGTGAGAGTTGCTATCAGGCAAATTAGCAAGTTTAACCCTGACATCATGAGCACAACTAAATATACAGAGGAGTAGATCAGGTCCCAGCAAGTGCAGACATGGCCACATCGCTGGAGGGTGAGGTCAGCCGACCTCAGTCCTGCCTTGTGGACTGGGATTGGAAGATGCCAGAGAATACACATATGGGCTCTGACCCACAGCCTCTTCTTTCTAGATGACATAATTCTAATTCATTCAGCCTCTCCACTCAGCACCCTTTTTTGTGTGAAATATTGTTTTACTCTGCTGTATGAACAGACTTTCTTTTGTTCCAGACCTGACCTCTTTCATTAAATGCTCTTCATTTCCTACATTGTTTCACAGGCCAATAAGAGGTGAATCCCAGATCAACTCCCCATGCAGGTGTTCTCTACGTCCTGTTGTCACCTGATAGGACACAGACATGTCACACTCTCTCATACTCATGTGGAGGCTGCCTTTTTTGCAGGAAGAGTACTGACTTCTCTGCCCTCTGGGGGTCCTAGTTTTGGGGGATTTAGGTCAAACACCAACTTTCACACAATACTCTCCTCACCTTGGAGAATCTAGAGTACTTCCTGCTACCCATGTGTTTTCATCAGCTTTTTTATCACTGTGTCCACGATACCTGAGAACCACAACCTAGAGGAAGTAAGGCCTGTTGGTTTCAGAGGTTTCTTGCTCTGTTGACACAGTTAACACTACAACCTGTGCCCTGGACACACAGGACTTTCTTCCCTGGCACTTGACTTCTCCACAAAGGATCCCTCTCCTCAGACTCCTTGGTGGACCCTCATCTGCTTCAAACTGCCTGATGCTGGAACGGCCAGAGCACGCTTTCTGTCTTCAGCTCAGTAGACACTCTTTCCCTTGAATGATCCAAGCAAACTGCTGACATCAAATAAATCTCCCCACTAACAACCTCCAGATGTGTACCTCCAGTCCAGACTGCTGTCGGGATCTCCAGGCTCACACGTCTGCCTGTCCAGCATCTTCTTGGGATGTCTGATAGCTCGAGTTTGTGCATCTAAATCAGAGCCCCTGAGACCCCCTCATCTCAAACATTGTTCATCTCCAGCCTTCTGCATCTCAGTCCATGGCAATTCCATCTGTCTTATTGCTCAGGCCCAAAATATTGACATTATCTTTGACTTCTCTCTTTTCTTTCACATCCCATATCTGACCCATTCAGAAAATTGACTCCGTCTTCAAGATGCACCTGGGCCACTTCCCCTGCCAGGGCCTCGATTCATCCCACTGCCATCTTGCACCCAGCTTGCTCCTCCCCACGGATCTCCCTGCTCCTACCTCTCCTTCCCTACTGCCTGAACTCAACACAGGGCAAGAGTGATCAATTACAACATAAGTCAGCTTACAGCTTGTCTATGCTCCCCATCTCACTCAAAGCAAAAGGCAAAATTTCAATCTCTCTCTCTCTCTCTCTCTCTCTCGCTCACTCACTCGCTTCGGGCCTCTGTGATGTGAGAGCAGAGCCCTGGGGTGCTCACTCTCTCTGTTCCCACCTCATGCCCCAAGCTCCATAGACCTTACCTGGCCCAACATGAGCTGAGCTCCTGAAATCTCCAGAACAGTGAGCAAATAAAAATTCCTTCCTCTAAGTGGTGTTGGTCAGGTGTTTTGGATGACAGCCATGAGAATACTGACTGAGACAATATCCCATGGGTCACAGATTTCATCTCATATCACCATGGCTCCATTATTTCAAAGAGTGCCTGAACCACAGCAGGCACTCAGTAAATAGTCAAAATAGGTTGACTTTAAAGATATAAATTAGCACCCTCTCCAAACTCTACATGATTAAAATTTGCTTAGAAAAAAAAGAATCTTATATGTACACAAAAATGTGACAATCATCTAAAGCCTCCTCATGTCCCTGCTCTAAAGGCCTTGGTGAGCTCGGTCCCTTCTGACATGTGCAGTCTCCAGACACCAGTGGAGAGCATCCTGGGGTGAAGTGCCCGCTGACCTGGAGCTGTGACGCGCAGGAAGCCTCCTCCCAGGACAAGTGCTGGGGATCCTGCTTCCTCAGCTCCCACCCCACCCCTGGCAAGCTGCTCTGGAATATCTCCAACAGCTCAGGGTTGGGAGGCCGTCACTTGGTTTCAGCTGCCTATGGACTGTGAATTAAATGGACTTAAATTTGGAGGAATGTTAATCACATAGGGTTTGGAGACCGCAGAAACAATCACCTATTGTTGGTGGTGGTTTATTCAATAAATGTTTATTGCACACAGAAGGTTCTATCAGGGAACAAACGTGGCAATGACCTATGCCCTCTTGGAACTTTCATTCCTAGAGGCCGGAGGTGAGGCAAGATTATAAGTAATAGCACGGAAAGTCTAAAAGGTCTTTGGTGTGTTAAAAGACAGCAAGCATTATGGATAAAAGAATAACAGGATAAGGAAGACCAAGGAGCACTAGGGTGCAGGCTGAAACTTAAACATGGGCAGCATGAGCTCATCAAGAAGGGTGTTATTTGAGTGCAGATTAGAAGGCCAAAGGAGCAGGACATGGGGACACCTGGGGACGGTGTTCCAGACAAAAGGAACATCCAGTGTAACAGGTCTAGGCAGGAGAGTTTCTGTGTGCCCTGAACAGCATGGAAATGTGTTGGCCCCACAGTGTGGGCCCAGTGGGGAAGGGTGGAGGTAAGTTTAGAGGGGCAAGGCCAGTGCATGGAGGGCCTTGCTGGCACTTTAAAGGACTTTGCCTGCCAGGCATGGTGGCACACACCTGTAATCCCAGTACTTGGGAGGCTGAGACAGGAGGATCACAGGTTTGCAGCCAGCCTCAACAACCTAGTGAGGCCCTATTTCAAAATAAAAAATAAAGTTGGAGTGGGGTGTAGAATGCCCCTGGGTTTTATATATATATATATATTAATATATATACATATATATATATAAATAAATAAATAAATATATATATGAGAAAGAGAGAGAGAGAGAGACAGGGGAAAGGACCAGACATAATCCCAAGGCCACACCCCAGGACAACCAAACCCCACCCCAACATGGCTGCCTTGTGTCTATGAGGTCTAGGGGGACATTCTAAATCCAAACCATAGCAAATATATTCTCAGAGGGTATTCACAGTAAAACAAGTAAATGAACAACCAAACAAATAAGAACCCAAGGAGATATAGGCACAGAAAGAAAGCTGGGAAAAGAACAAAACTTTTTTTTATCACTTTCACAATATGATAAGGGTTTAGTATGGCCCACTGGTGGATGTGTGTGTGTTCATATATATAAACATTTTGATTGTCAAAGTATTTATATTAGGGTAGAAGACCAATGGTCTCATTCTTAAGGAGAAAGGATTCTTTTCCCACAACACATTCCCCCTTTCATACCAACAACATGCTATGAACATAGAACATGATCACGCAGGACTTTTGAAAGAAGAAAGGAATATAAGAATGTATGCACAAGAGCAGGTAAGATAAGTCACAAAGTAGATAATTCACTAAATGAATGTCCTCCTGACATTTCTCCTGCTTTGTTGTTTCTAACGGGATTTGGGAAATTTTACACTGTGCTTCACTCTCACATTGGAGTGGACTTCTGGTCCTCTGTCATTACAACAGGTGCCCTCCCTGTCCACCAGCTCACAAACACCTCGGCACAGAGAGAATGAGATTGGCCTCATTCACAGTATTACTGATGTCCAGGGGTCTTTGCCAACTCTCCCAAGAGAGAGCTCCCCGTGCAGGATAAAGCTTGTGTGCAAGAAACATGTCTGTCATTTTGCTTGGAAATGTGTGTCTAATATCTTCAAGCATAGCCAGATTGGTATAAAAATGTAAGTAAATATACTTTATGTATTGCTTTAGGTGTGTGTGTGTGTGTGTGTGTGTGTAATAGTTAATAGTATATTTCAATCTATTTTGCAAAAGGCAAATAAGTTGTATACAAAGTCATTTTGTCATTTGAGCAGTTCTATGAAAAAAAAAATGATTGTAGATCCCAGTTGAACTCTCAGTACCCACAATAATTATTATCTGGAAGGAATTTCTGGTGCTCCTTTACAGTCACTTAAGTACCAGCAACATTAAACCCCAACTTGGTAGAAATTAAATGGTAGTTTGATGTATAGTCTGAATGGAAAGTAAGCCAAAACATTCTATTCACTTTTTTTTAATCCTGAAAATATATATTATATTTAAATTATCCATATTTTCAAACAGTAATTTAAGAGTACAGCGCCTGTATGGGAAATCTCTGTATTTTCCTCTCAATTTTGCTGTGAACCTACTTGTTAAAAAATAAAGTTTATTTTTTTTAAAGAAGGCATCCATGTTTAATTCAAACTTCCCGAAAATTCTGTATATGATGAGGGCATTGTGATTAAGAAATGCCTACATCTTCAAATACGTGGTATTCCAATCTACTCTTCAATTTATTTTAGATCATCATTCTGGTTTGGCTGGACTTCAGAGTTATCTTCCTCTTTGGAGCATTAAATGGGTTGTTGTTAGTGGATGTCCTATATTTACTGGGGATGAAGACACCCACGCAGTGGCTGGACAGGGGACCAGGCCTTGCCCTTGGCCACACCCACAATAGGGATCTCGACCTCAGGAAGAAAGTGCTTGGTACACAGGCAACCAAGAATATATCACAACGTCAGAGAAAGGTGTTTCATGCTCTTGGAACAGAGCTGAAGTGAAGTCAAGCTGAGCCAGGGAACGGCAGGGCGGGCAGGCAGGAAGACTAGGGTCAGTGTCAGCACTGACCCAGCCTGGGCTCACTGAGGCCCAGCTTCCCACATACACTGCTGAAATAGCACACAACGTCTAGGCAGCTTTCCTTTCTGTTTTGTTAATTTCCCCTTTAACCATTTTAGGAAGGCAGATAGCACTGCAATCTACACTTAGAGTGGCAAAGCCCTATTCCTGAATTTGCCCTGGATCTGACTTGGACCACGCCATGGTCTTTCAGCTGACTTTCAGCTGTGGGGCTGGGCCAGGCACGCTCTCCCATCACTTTCTTCCTCTCTGATTCTTTGGCCCAGGAGGGACTCCAGCTTTGTCTATGTTTTTAATACCTCCTCTGTGTCTCTGTCCAGCCCAGAGTCAAGTCAAGCTTGGCCTAAGACAGTTGTGTCATTCTCTCTCCGCTGAGAACCACAGGCCAGTGTGGGCCCCTGGGGCAGGACCAGGTGTCTGCTGGGGGATCCTAGCTGGGAAAGGGTTTTCTCCAGAATGAAAAGGGGCTGTGGGGGGCTGGCCACCCTTTTCTTCTCTGTGTTTGAGCCTGGGGCCAAGTGAGATACTGGAAGTTACTGCCGCCATCTTGCCTTCGCCGGAGGAAATAAGAAAGAATTTCAGAAGAGCGGACTTGGAGCCCTGCAGCCTTTGCATCAACCAACCCCGGAGCCAGCCAGTCCCAGAATCAGGTGGAAGTGCTGAATTCCAACCCTTAAGACCACTTTTCTCCAGTTTTCTGCTGTCTACCATGGAGAAGGCATGCCAAAATGGAGCTAGGCGTGGGGGAGGATCCACCCAAGACCCCATGTGGGGGTGAGGGACGCGGACAGGGGTTGTAGCACAGGGCCTGTGTTTCAGCATAGTGTAATGACCCTATGGTTGGCTGCAACCCACAGAGCAAGTTGGAACATAATTTGTGTGACAAACACACAAGAGACAGACTGTGATGAGTGGCTGACCAAAGGGAGTCGGTTTTGTGGCTCGGTTTTATTCAATCTCTTAATCCAGAGTCATGCAACACCACAACCAATGAAAATGGAAGCTGGCTGAGGGGGAGCCGGGCAGAGGAAAAGCAAGCACGGCCGGCCGACATTTCCTCCTCTCCTATGTCAGTGCTGATGCGGCACTGTCCTGTAGGACGTGGAGGGCAGTCAGGGCTGACCTGACGCTCCAACTCTGGGTCTGTCCTGTCCTGGTGACAGCAGGAGGGGGCAGGCCAGGAAGCCCCGAAGATCCTGGCATTTTACCTTTGGCTGGCGGGTTTTATAGAAATGTGTTTGTATCAACAGATTGCAAATTAGGAACTGGCACTCGTTCTGACAATGTTTTTAAAGAGTATGTAAAGTGGAATCATTGCGCATCCCAGAATTAACGTTCCCATAGCAATGTCACCGCAGCTGCCTGGCGCCACCCTGGTGACTCACCGATCGCTGTTGTTTGCGTCTTAGAGTGCGGGATCTGGGCCGAGGGCTTTTAGGAATAACTCCTGATCAAAATTCCCTTTTCCAATGGACTCATCCCATTTTAACTCTAGACTGTCTCAGCCTTTGAGTTGTTTCACAAGCAAAGATGAAAGCAATGATTGTCAGAACGCCGAAGCCGCGCCAACCCTTGAACCCCAGAGTTGCAGCCCCCCGACTCGTCCCAAGAAGCAGGAAAGTGAAGGGGTCTGGGGGCACGTGCAGGCGGCCTTGTGAGCGTCTGTGATGTCCTCAGCAGCAGCGGCCCCTGGGCCAGGGTCCCTTGACCTAGCGAATGTCATCCTGCCGTATGTCAGGTGCTGTGTCAGGGCAGGGTTGATTGCAGCATGGCCACCTTCTTTTCTTTTCTTTTTGGTGGTACTGGGGATTGAACCCAGGGTTGTTCTACCTCCAAGCCACTCCACCAGCCCTTTTTCACTTTTGAAACAAGGTCTTACTAAGTTGATGAGACTCTTACTACATTGCTGAGACTCTCCTCGAACCTGTAACCCTCCCATCTCAGCCTCCCAGGTACTGGGATTCTAGGCGTGCACCACCAGGCCCAGCTGCACTGCCACCTTCTAAGGCTGTCCTGGCCTCCCAGACACTGGGGCGAGGCCTGCTCTCCGGAGGAGGCGGGGCAACCTACGCCCTGTACCCTGCTTCTCTGGCACAAGAAGCTGGGCTGCATCCCGGCTATTACAGCGGCTGTATGAGCCCCTAACCCAGGCCTGTGGGATTTGTAACTGCTCCTTCTGGCCTTCACATGAAACACGGGGTCTGTGTCAGGTTTAGGACTTCTTATATTTTCTTGTCTCATTCCCAAGTTCTCTTTCATCACTACAATGCTTTTTAATCTGCACTTTTGTTTTCTGTTTAAGCGCTATGGATTGGCAAGGAGGCCTCCCCAACCCCACCATGCTGACCTCCCCTCCCCTCCCAGCTCTGGGCCTGGACGGGGCCCCAGGAGCCAGGCCTCCTGGTCAAAGCCTGGACTATCACACTTCTCCCCGTACACAGCCAGTGTGATGGCGCATGTCCCTTTTGTAAAAGAAAATTGGTTGCGCACACACACCAATTGTATGCCTGCAAGTAGAGCGCCATGCTGTTGAAAAAGCCCCCTCAGGTTAATTCAGAAGAACCTCGATGATGCTTGATTATTCTGAAAACAAAGCACACATTGGGACAGGGGTTCTGAGCCTCGGAACCAGTGGAGTCACAGTCCAGTCTCTGAATCTCACTGACACTCTTGAGACGTTCTGTACCCCACGCATGTTCCAGAGGAATCAGGAACGAGGGTAGGATTGGAATCCACTTTGCACTTCCAGGTGTCAGGGCTTAAAATCCCTGCACTCACACCTGTGCCTGGGGTGGCACCGCTGCTTCTGAGAGGGTGAACCTGGAGGAATGGCAATAAGCAAGACAGACGTTTCTGTGTTCTACAGCCGTTTGGTTTGAGAAAGAAGGCCTGGGCTGGTCCACGCATCTCCTCCCGTTCTCCAGAGTGACCTTCCGGCCTGAGTCCATGACAGTATCATGGATATTCCTGCCCCACCCCCTTCATGCCTAAGTCTTTGCTTTGGTATCAGTTCTGCAGCTGAGAAAATCTCCTTGAGGTAACACCAGGGCACCTGGGTGGCGCCCGAAATCAAATCCCGGAGTTGTGTTTGGGGAATGTCTTGTAACTCTCCAGGAAGCCATGCTTAGCACTTTGACTCCAGAGACTTGAGGCAACTCAAAGACCTGGCCGCACCCGGGAGGGAGGAAATGTCCCCATGTTGTGTTGTGTTTTCTGAGTCAGCTGAGCTCAGTGGTGACATCATAAGAACACTGTCGCCTAGGCAATGGGATGTGTTGCCATGGGGACTGCAGAGCTGCTGGATAGCAGAGCTTCCAAATGTGGACAGCAGGCACTCCCTGTTTTCTGAGCTGCAAGCCAGCAGGGCATATACGTAGGGTGGGGATTTTGTCTAAAATATTCGCATTTGAAGTTTGTTCGCATAAACTATTTGGAGATAAATAATTGCAAAACTTGAAATATTAAGTATTGAGATTTTTGGAAAAGTATTAACAATTAGCCACATTAAAGGAAATCTCGGATGTTCTGGAACCCTCGCAGGCCTGATAAAGTCAGAGTTTGTTGTAAGAAAGATAGAATCTCTTTGCAAAACTACAGGGAGGGTGAGCTTTGGGTGGAATGTCTCACACATCTTATGCTGAATGGGAGACCCTGATGGTTTAGGTATGACCTTTCATGCATACAGCTCTTTTGTTTTTTTGTGGTACTATGGATTGAATACAGTAGCAGTCTACCTCTGAGCTGTACCTCCAGCCCCTTTTATTTTATTTTTTGTTTTGAAACAAGGTCTTGCTAGGTTGCTGAGAATCTTGCTGCATTGCTGAAGCCGTCCTTGAACCTGTGATCCTTCTATCTCAGCCTCCCAAGTGCTGAGATTACAGGCATGCACCATCACACCTGGATTCCTGTTGTTTTTTTTGTGTTTGAAATGGTCTCACTTGGTTGCTGACAGTCTCACTAAGTTGCTGAGGCTGGTCTCAAACCTGTGATCCTCCTGTCTCAGCCTCCCAAGTGCTGAGATTATAGGCATGCACCACGACACCCAGCCTTCACAGCGGCACGTATTTGTTATATTCTCCATTATAGAATAGACTCATTGTAAATAAAAGGCATTGTTTTGATGAAGGATGTCTTGATGTCTCACATTGCTGTTTTGAGTGTTTTAAAGTTATACGAATTTCTGAGTTGTAATAATAGCACCATGACTCTTAAAAATCTTTTCATATCATCACAATTAGATAGGTGGCTTTGTTTGGATTTGGCTTTGGTTATGCAAAAGTATAGGTTATCGGCCACCACTGTGGAGCATGCTCTGCGGTGGCCACTCTTCCAGACACCAGAACTGTACTAACTCTCGTCCTTGCAATGTCTCCCCAAGGCAGGTGTTAGGATACCCATGTCTCAGAAACTAAAGCCCAGGTCCAGCATAGCCAAGATGGATCTGAGCCACGACTCAAACCCTGGTGTGCCTGATTCCAAAATAGAAAATGCTTTCCCTTTGGCTTTGTAAAATGTGATACCCTAAATATAAGTTAGAGCTGTCTTCGCACAACTTGGAGATTTTATTTTTTGCAATTTTATAACTACTGTGTAGTTACAAGATTTTCTAGTATATTGGTGGGGTGGGGATAAAGAAATTGGATAAGTAAATCCATTTTACTAGGCACTACAGCTTCGCCCCCTTAGCATAACCAAATTAGACTGTCAAGAAAAAAAAGATGTTATTAAAAGAAACTTTCAAATATAGTTTTTATTCTGTCAGTATTGTGTTTTAGCTGGTACACACTTTATATATGTGTGTGTGTGTGTGTGTGTATGTGTTAGTTGTCTTGTGTTTCTTCCAAACAGAAACCACTGCACTTAGCAAATTTCTCAGTGACTTTTTTAGCTGCAGTCCGCCTGTCTGGTGAGCAAGCAAACCCTCCCCATCTGTGCATCAGGAAGACAGCTTAGATGAGAAGACACCATCCTGCTGCTAAGCTCCCGGGCCTGCTTTCTGACTTCCTGAGCTTTCTGGCCATATTGCCACCATGTCACCAGCAGTATGGTCAGCAGTGTCCCAGCACTCTCCAGCATGCGCCTCTGAATCAGCATGCGACTGTTCTATCTCGTCAGAGCATCATTCACTCAGCACAGGTTTATTGAGCACCTAGTTCACATCGGGCACTATTCTAGGCATTGGGGAAGAATGCCAACAAGATAAATACACTGGAAAACATTAACGACGACAGGGATAGTGCCCAATAGGGCGGCTAGAGAAGAAGCCATGCAGATACTGGGGGTGGGGGACCATAGAGAAGGAGAACAGAGGGCTGGGGTGGGGCGTGGGGGAGAAGCAGTGGGAGACGGTCCGGTCCGAGGTGAGCTGGGGAGGCTGGAGCACGCTGCCTGGGGTGAGTCCGGGCTCTGGGCCGAGTGCGGTGGGAAGCTGACAGAGGGACGGTCCCAGCAGGAACAGAGGGGCAGCGTCTCAGCTGCTCAGCTGCCTAGCACCAGCCAGAGGGAGAAGCGGGTGGTTTCTGATGCGTCCCTGAAAGCAAAGTGGTGGTCAAACCATTCAAAACCTTTTTAATGTTCCTCCCAGACACCTCTGTGCCATATCGGGCCATTGCTTCAATTTATTTTATCCTGAAACTGTAACATACATAAAGCCATGTGGCCTTCTTCTATTTTCTTTCCTGTATGCTCTACCCTCTTGTATCTGAGTCGTACAGCAGCATCCAACAAGGAAAGCGACGTAAAGAACTTGTGACAATTTTATAAAAAGTCTTACACAACTCCCTCGATCACCAACCATAGGCTTCAGTGTGTTTGACCCCTAGGAGAGGTGTCATGCCCTCTCCTCTTCTCTGCTTGTGCAGTCCTAACCAGAAAATCCCAAAAAGCAGCCTCTCAGCAAAACCCAGAACTGATGCGGCTCCTGGATTGAATCCGTCAAGACTGAGACTTTCTCATCCAACACCCATAAATTACTTGGCATGGCTTTGTATCAAGACAGACAAGCCGCTCTTCCCAGACCTTCATTTCCACTGGGGAAGCACGGCCCTGGGCCCTAAACACACGCTTATGAGCTTACAGTCCTGAGGGAAAGCAGCACCCAGGGCCCAGCACATCTCCCAGATTTCAACCCGCCTAATCCTGTGGGTTACAGAGTACAATAGGCAGAATGTGGTATGTAGAAGGTAGAGGTTAAAAAACAGGAGCTCTCAGTTGAGTGTGGTGTTGCACACCTGTAACCCCAGTACTTGGGAAGAGGAGATAGGACAACAGGTGTGAGAACAGCTTAGTGACTTAGTGAGGTCCTCAGCATTTAGCAAGACCCTGTTTCAAAATAAAATGGGCCCGGGGTATAGAATGCGCCCCCTGCATTCAATTAGAGAGGGGGGGGAGGAGAGAAAGCTCTCTGGTCTCTGCTGTTTCAGAAAGCCATTGTAAACACATAGCCAGATTCTAACTTGGAAATTAGAAGGCGTGTCCCCACCATGGGCTGTGACTCCAGCATCTCCAAGTGCTGGGGACAATGTTGTCTCTCTCTTGGGGAGATGACCTTCACCTGGCATTGAAGACAGTGCCTTGTCCACCCCAGCAGAGGCATGGCTTGTGCAGGTGGGGAGGGAGGACCTCACTTTGCAGGGTCCGCCCTGATGTTCATTTGCAGCTGTGCACTTAAAGCCCCCTGCTCTCAACATCCCACTTCTTTGCTGGGTCGAGTGACCCAGAATCTGTGTGCAGCCTTCAGAAGCTGAAGTCACACACAGACACCACCGGCCCTCCAGCCTGAACTCTGAGCTTCACCGTCTTCTGTGGGGGCTTCCCCCATGGGAGCAGATCCCCACCCCACAATGCCAGGATCCCCCTGACACCTGGCTGGGACGAGCAGAGAGCCTTGGAAACCAGCTAAGGGGCTTGTCTCCACAGTGGCACCTCTCACGCTGCAGCTGCCATTTTGGCCTGGTCTCCCTGGCCCTGCCATGGTGACCAGTGGCACCGTGTTAGAGACATAGGCATGGCATCCTTGACCAGGAAGTATACGTGGGTGTTCTGGGCAGCATTCTCACAGCTATGATCTAAAAGACTGACCACATAACTTAGTTGAAAGAAGATGTATTTTCTTACAGTTTTGGGCTCAGTCCTGGTGAGGCCGGGGACCGCAGATCTCAGAGCATGGCAGCGGGAGTGGAGAGACAGAGAGCACATAAGCTGCGCTCCTCACATCACGGAGGCCAGAAGCGAGAGAGACAGAGCAGGGGGAGGAGGAAGCATACATAATCCCCAGGGCCACACCCCAGGGATCACCGCCTTCCACCACATCCTACCAGCCTGGGTCACCACCCAGTAAGTCCATTACAATGGGTTTACCCACTGCTGGGATTGCAGCCCTCATGACTCAATTACCTCAGCTCCAAACGTTCATAAATGAGCTCTTTAAGGGACATTCCATATAAACTATAACAGTAGACCTTATACCTCCTGGTCTAGGCCCACAAGACCCAGGAACATCTGGGGCCACCCAGCTCCATGAGCAGCAGACAGAGCTGTGGCCCCAAAATGAGTGGTCCCCCATGGAGCAGGACCCCAGAGGATTCCCTGCCCCCATGAGCCAGAACCTGATCAAAGCACGCAGGTGCTCTCACCTTAACACAGTCCCCAGGGTATGAGCCCTTGGCCTGGAGAGAGAGAGGGCCAAGGTCTCTGAAGAAGCCCTATGCATGGAGGGTCCTCCAAGTGGGCACGGGAGTTGGAGAGAGAAGAACCCCCTGAATAGAGACAATCAGAGCAGAGCAGGGGCCACAGAGGAGCCCGGTGAGCTGAGTGACAGGAGGGACACAGGGTGAGTGGCTCCATGTCATCAGAGCTGACCAGGACAGCCCTCCCCTCCTCACTGTATGCCCGGGGCAGTGCTGACCAAAGACCTCAGTGACAAGTGTGCACCTCTGTGACTCTGCTGCCTGGGACAGCCTTCTGTGCCACAGGTCAAGTCCCACTTGGAGAAAGACGGAGGAGCAAAGAGAATTCACTTTACACCATGACAAGTCTTTTCCCACTCACAGGTGTCTATGCTGGTACTTTCACTACCGGCTCTGGCTGTGTCTAAACGATGCAAGGTTATTACGGGTTTGTTCGTAGTACCCTGACGTTTGGATATATGCTGGCACTGGTTGTATGTAATCTTTTCAATTTCACACAGCAGTTGTTAATACTGTATTTAGGCTTTAGGGACATTTTAGCATTTGCAAATGGCTAATAGTCACCTCAATTTTAAGGCATTATTTTTTAATGTACAAAAGTATTATATGCTTCATGAAGAAAATCAGAGATAAGAAAAAGAATCTGGAAAAATAACCATGTAAATGCTTACTTAAAACATATCAATATATGTGTCTTTAGTCTTTCAATGCATATATGGATACACATACATGTTTTAGACTTCTTACAAGCATAACCATGTCATTGACAATTAGCAAAATGTGTCAATAAAAAGTAATAGGTATGCCGGCCATGGTGGTGTGTGCCTGTAATCCCAGTACTTGGGAGGTTGAGACAGGAGGATTACAAGTTCCCAGCCAGCCTCAAAATCTTAGCAAGACCCTCAGCAACTTATTGAGATGCTGTTTCACAATAAAAAGTAAAATAGGAATGGGGGTATACCTTGGAGGTGGAATGACCCTGGGTTCAATCCCTAGTACCACACACACACAAAAAAGTAGTAGGTATAGACAAAATTTTTATGGTTCTTAATGAGAAATTAATATGTATGAAAGATCTAAATTGTCAAGGACTGAGTTGCTTTTAATTATGTGTGTGTGAGTGTGTGAGCTTAGGCTAGGAATGACAGTTTAATTCTTATATTAATTAAAATAACTAAATAGACTTACAGACATGAGTATAACAAAATTCTTTAGAATATGCTAAAATTTCATCTTTCCAACATTTCAAATGATTTTCCTCAATCGGTTGAAATTAGTGAAGTTTTCCTATGAAAATGTTACTAATTTTGTGAAGGAAGTCCCTCTCTGTGGCCAAAGAACTCTGGCTCTGCATAAAAATCCTTTGTAGATGTTTGTGTCACAGAGTTGAGAACCGGGTGGTGGTGGGTCTTTGTGTATAATTACATATTTTATGGCACAAAAGCGTATAAGGGGTGATGAATAAAGTAATGAGAGCTGTGAGTCTATATCTAAGAAGGATAAAGGGATTTAGGCACATGCCACATAAGAATCAATATAAACAAAAATTCAAATCTGCTAATTAGTTGATATGCAGGACTTTTGGGTAGACATTGTTTATTGAAAGCCTTTGAAAGTGACAAATTCTTGCTGATGAACAAGAGGAGGGTAGGACATGACTCATGTTGATTGGATTCCTTTTGGATCAGATTCTATGGTTATGCACAAATAAAGCATTAAGTGAAAAATAAGCAAAATTAATGAAGAATGAGACATTCAGACTTAGAAAATGTCAAAGGCAAAGAGAAGACTTCTTTTACTTGTGTTTACACCTATTTAATAACTTAATGTATAGGATGCCTTTATCATCTAGAGAAATTTAGGAACCTACAAAAGTCTCTTTAAAGAGACTCAACCTGAATTAGGGACCAAAATCATGCTGTGAACAGGGAAAAATATTGAGTAAGGATTTATTTTGAAAAATTAAAGTCATCATCTTTTACAGTCTATGAAGATTAAATGTCAATTTCAAGTATGGGCTGGTTCTTAGCTAGACTCACTCAGATGTACTTCCTTATCTTTTTCTTGACGTGTGTGCAGTCAGAATGCTCTGTGCTCCTTCTGGTAAGACCGATGGGCTGTGTGTTCCCCAGTCACAGAGCAGTCCCGACCTCTTCTCAAGTGCTTTGTCTGGAAATTACCTTCCTCCTTATACAACGTCAGTTGCTCTCTCTACCCCTGATCATTCCCTTCAACATTAAAATCTGCTCTTGTGGCTTTCATTTGCAGTACCACGACCTCCCGCGTCCCGAGGTTCCCTCTAGCCTCTGCCCTGCTTCCCTGCTTCCCACAGAAGCCAGTTTCCACCCTACTCCTCAGCCACTCCATGAGACCTAGTGACCTCCCTCTTGCAAATCCAGTGGCCGCGTCAAGGTCCCCCTGGCTTCTTGGTGGCATCTCAGCTTTCCTCGCCTCTTCCTTCTCCAGAAGCATGCCCTTCCCCTGGTTCTGTAACATCTTAGTCTCCTGCCTCTGTCTACCTGCTGGCCACTCCGTGTCTTCTCTGTTTCGGTACTCAGCCCTTTCCGTGTCCACACTTCCTGCCCAGGTGATAGTATCTAAGATGGTGGTGTTGAGCATCACCTTTATGAAAATAACTCCCAACCTCACCTCCCCCTCATCTTTAGTGAGCAGCAGCCTGCTAATCCCACACCTTTCAGGACCTCTGCATGTGGACATCTGATGGACACCTCCCACCCGGCAAGTCTGGAGGACAATGCTGGTCTGTCTTCCTCCTTTTGTCTTCATCCCTCTCCCAGTCCTCTATGTCACAATCAATGGCACCAACCTCCCACCAAGACGCTGGCAGCTGTCCTTGATCTCTGCCTTTTCTGTGCCTGTCACCTTCAAGCCTTAAAGAAATCCCATCACCTTCAGTTCCTCAATAAATCCTAAATGCATCTCCTGTCCCTCCATGCTAGCCTAGTCCGACTTCCACCCAAATTAATCTTCCTCTTCATCCCACAACATATAGTGAGAGCCTTCAGAGAAATTTAAAAAAATGAAACTGCATTGATTCATAGTCTCCAATGGGCTCCCAATGCCCCAAAGTAAAAACCCATACTCCTTATCAGATGCTGATAAAGACTGAACCTCATCCAATTAACTCACCAATACCACATGACCTTTATTTGCCCCAGCCTGGCTTAGGAGAGCATGAAGAGCAACTTCTGTGATGTACCTGGCTCTGTTTGGTAGAGTATCAGCCACAGTGGTCTTTGCTGCTATAACAAACAGGCCACAGATAAAAGGCTCAAACACCATTAGGTCATTTCTGGTTCACATAATAGTACAAGATGTGTTGTGTTCGTGGTCTGGGAAGCTCCCCCACCCATTCAGAAACTCGAGGACCCAGGCTCGTTCCTCTGTATCCTCATGGCCCCCAGGACTTGCTGCCTTCTGCACCCAAACCAGGGAAGGATACTGAGTGTGAGAAAGATGTACCTGCTCTCAAGCCTTGGCCAGGAACAGGCCCTGGCTCTGCCACTCGCATTCCACTGGTAAGAGGCAGACAGGACTATGCGAGGGGTCTAGGAATGTCACCCCAACAGCAGCACTTCCTAAAACTCCCCTGTGGGTGAGGAATACAAGTTCCAGTGGTCAGCCAGGCAGCTCTGCTGCCGATCGCCATCCTTTGACATGAGGAGAGCGGGTTTGCAGGGGGAGTATCATAAGTCCACCTGATTTTGAAAGGTGAAAGGACAGGTGAGGGTGATGGAGAGCCTGCCATCAGGGCCTGTGACAACCGGCCAGCCTAGACAACACCAGTCAGCCAACTGGAGCCCAGGAACACAAGCCAAAGGTCAGTAGAACCAGACAAGGCCAGCCTCTGAAGCACAGGTTCAAATCCTGACAAATCTTTTGTGGGTCTCTGAGCAATAAGGGCAGTGGCCAGAGGGCAGGGTACACGATGGGTATAGAGCGGGATTCCTCGACAAAGGCTCTGAGCAGGCCATGAGCTTAGAAAACAAGTTGAATCGAGTTTGTGATCACTGCAGTTATAAAAAAGATTTGCCTTTGTTGTTATTCAATTTGGAAATAATTATTGACTACCATTTCTTACAGCTTACGTGAATGAGGCAGGGACCAAGGTGATAGATAGTTAACAGTGGACAAAGTGGAGGGCAACTTTGACAGTGGAATGCGTGAGTAGCTCCAGCTGGTCAGACCTCCGCAGTGAACATCAGACCAGCTGATGTCTGTTGGGTGATTTTATGTGACGGGTCTGGGCTTGGACATGGGAACTTAGGAGGTGAGACGAACCATCCCTCTCTGGAGACTGGTGCCATGCGGTGGGAGGTAGAGGCAATGGATTGATTGTCTACGCACTATGATTAGCATGGAGACCTACACAGGGACGGTGGGCACAGGTAGTATCACCCAGGCTTCCTGAGTCCAGCCTACAGGAGGACTGAGGGGTCGGGAAGGGACCTCCAGGCAGACAAGAGAGCAGGACCAAGACTCTGCCACACAGATCAGCATGGCGCCTTGAGAGGGTGGTGGGCCGGGGCTGAGGGGCCTGGGCCGGGCTGGGGCAGGCTGGGCAGGCCTGTAGCTTTGCAGAGGGGCTTGGCTTCCTCCTGGGTGCCATGGGACACACTGGATTTTCAAGATAGAGGAGCGTGATGTTCGTTTTTAAAGTTGGTTCTTGATGAATTGCTTGAGGGACAGGTGTGAGGGATACCTGGTATGGGCTTCAGGATAACAGAGGAAGGCACGCCGTTCCTTCTGCTGGGTATGCATCTTCATTCATGGGACTGGATTTAGGGAACACTGAGTTTGCTTGTGCTGGGAACTGAGCCAGGAGCCTGAGTTTCCCTGAGGAACCATTAGAATCCGCTCACCAAGAGTTAGGTGGGTGGCTCAGGAGGACATAGCAGTGGTGGCTCCTGGGGTCTGAAACGTTCCCTCTTGTTGACTCTGCAGTGACAGTGACCTACGGCTGACTCTCTGGACTGTGAATGAGGACAGGCCCGGGCTGTTCCCATCCTGCCCTTTCTGGTAACTTCCCCTGCCCCCCAGCCCTGTGAGCAGCATTCTGGTTGGTTCAGGTGACAATCACTGTGTTATCCACCACCAACCACAGGCAAGAGAGTGAGGGCAGAGGTCAAGCCCCGCAGCTTTGCTCTGTGGGTCAGTTCCTGAATTTGGCCTTGCCACTGGGGCTAGACCTGTCACCCACTTGTCCAGTGACCACCTTTCTGTTATCAATCTGTACTCACTGGTCAGAAAGGTCTTTAATCTTTCATCCTTCCCAACTAGGTGTATGTATGAAGACAGAAACAGAGATGAAGGTGAGAGAGGGAGGCGGCTTATGCCCACTGCTCCCAACTCTTTACTTTTGAGGGTGCTAACTGGAAGGACCTCCGTGTGTCTCTAAGCCAGTAGCACAGCTCCAAGGAGCCCCTTCAGCCTCACCTTTTTGTGCAGGTCACAGACCAGTTCCCCTCACAGAGCACAGGGGTCCTAGCACCTGTGTAGTAGTGTCCCCTCCCCTGGCATTGCTCTTTCCTACATGACTTATCAGACTGCCCTGACCAATCAGCCCCTCCAAGCTAGTTACCAAAAGGGCCAATGAAAATTAGCGTAGCAGGAGATTAAAAAAGCAAAAGGAAAAAAGCTAGGTTGCTGAGCAACCTAACTCCGTAAGCAGAGGGAGATGCTATTTTTACACGAGAAGGTGGCTGCGGTTGATTTTGCAGCAAAGTCCCAGAGGAGACGAGCTTCACCTCGGCCAGGGAATGGGGCATCCTGGACGCCCCGGGAGTGAGCCGCATGGCACCATTGAGACCCAGGAGCATCCTTGGGTCTGAACACCTGGGCATCCTTGGGTCCCAGGTGCCGGGCTGCAGGGACCGCCTCCAGGTCTCAAGCCAAGAGCAACCTCTCTGAAGAAGAGGGCCCCACATCCGTGGAGCACCTCTGAGTGCCCTGTGCTGTTTCTGCAATACATTCACCAAAATTTGCAAGCAGGAATGCCTTTTTGCCATTTTGATGAAAAGGCCCACTCCTGGCTAGACTGGAAGCCCCGGTGAGGGAGGGATGCTCTGCACTGACCGCCCAGCACGGGTCCTGCCATTCGCGGTGGCTCTCCAGCAATCCTGCTAGGATGCAGTCATCAATATGTGAAAAGCAGGACCAGAGTGTAGAGCACGGAGCTGGTTCTTAGGTGTCAGCTGGAGCCATAATATGGGGACAGCATCACTCTCTCAACTCTGCCTCCAAGTTACGAGCAGAAACATCTTTCAACAATGGGATGCCTACATTCTGGCAATTATGAGTTGAGGGCTAGCCCACAAGTTACTGAAGATGCTTGCGTTTAAACCGTGGCAATGGCTGCCAGGCTGAAGTGTCGGGCTTCTCTGGGATGCTGGGGGTAGAGTCACCCAGGTCCCATTTCCTGGAGCTCATGTTGCTCCAGGGGCAGAGAGAGGAGTGACAGGTCAGCGCACAGCTGCCAGGTAGCTGTGCTCTGCAGAAGAGCAAAGCAGGCGGGGCCAGGGGTGTCCAGGTGAGATCCAGGGTGACCTTTGGTCAGATGACTTGGAGAAAAAACCCAAAGAAGTGGGGAGGGTTGTAGGCAGGCGTCCGGGAAGAACCTCCTGGGGTCCGCCACTGTAATGGCGGAACATGTGGGCCAGTGAGGGCGTGTGCAGGAGCCAGGGTCAGCAGTGGAGGCCGGGCATGGAGGCTAGGGCATGGAGACCATGAAGGCCATGACAGACTTGGGCTCTCCCTCTGAATAAGACAGGAAGGCCATGGAGAATTCTGGAAGCAGAGTGACCAGGCTGGTGTGATGGGTCCCGGGGTGGCCGGGACTCATGGGTGCAGCAGGCAGAGGGCAGAGCTGAGGGCCTATTGCTGGCCGAGCCCGTAGGATCACTTCTGGGTAGACCCGAGGGGAGAGGGAGGAGTCAGGGAGACTTTGGGGTGCCCGTGGGGACACGGTAGCATCCAAGAGATGGCTGCTTGAAGCCACTGAGACACTTCCAAGGCATATGGGAAAGACCTCACAGAGGAGGAGATGCAAGTGCACACACGTGGAAGCTGACCCACAGCACAGGTAGGATTTCAGAGGAGCTTGGCCTCCCACCAGAACTCCCCTGCCAGCAGGTTACTGCAGAGAGAACGTCCTGCCCGATTCCCTCGGTAGCAGCGGGAGCCGGTGGGGGCGTCGGGAAACGCCTGGTGCTCAGATCTAGAGGTGCAGAATGGAGAGGAGGGGATCCAGTGAGAGGAGCATGAGCCAGGGCTGGGTCTCCAGAAGTCCAGGGTGGCCAGCCACCATCCCGACGGCGCCTGGTGAGGTCATCCTGCTGGGTTGGTGCAGTACATGAGGCACCACTGTTCCCTTGGCTGGGGACCCGGCCTCTGGGACCTCTACCTCTGAATTTCAGCTCCTGGACCTCCCCATCTTTCCCACACCTGAGCCCTGGAAGGCTCCTCCCAGACTTGGTCCTGGATCAGTTTTTCTTTCTTTTCTAAGTCTTCTTCTTCTTCTTCTTCTTCTTCTTCTTCTTCTTCTTCTTCTTCTTCTTCTTCTGCAGTGCTGGGGATTGAACCCAGGGGCATTCTACCTCTAAGTTACCCCAAGTCCTGTTTTTATTCTTTATTTTGAAACAGGGTGTCACTAAGTTGCAGAGGGCCTCACTAAGTAGCTGAGGCTAGCTATGAACTTGCGACCCTCCTGTCTCGGCCTCCCAAGTACTGGGATTACAAGCGTGCACCACCACGCCCGGCTATTTTTTCTCTCTTCTTTTGTGCCCATATGGCCTCTCTTCCTAGGCCTCATCCTATCTCTGCCACAGCTCCTTAATAGCTGGATCTTGAGCAAGGCTCGGTCTGCTGCAGTCCTGCAAGGCAGATGATTCCAAAAGAAGGAATGCATGGCATATCACACTTTGCATTATGTTATATTCTGGAAATTTGGGGTGCTTTGGGTTTTGCTTTCACATTAATTATAAAGGAAAATTTCTTAGAAACAGAGGGTGGCCAGATGGATAGTGATTTCTTAATATTAGCTGAAAAAGCAGTGCCTCGAGACAACCCAATTCATTAACCTCTTACAAAAATTAGTCAAGAAACAGGCTTTGCAAGCTTATCTAAACAGTTACTACAAATAGTCTTTTGCCCACTTCCACTTTGTCTCCCTGGAATTTTACAGGATACATTAACCCTCTAGCTACCTGAGATAAAGATAAGAACACTGCTTAAAGGAGCTAAACAAATAGTAAAGATTTAAACTAATTTTTATATATGTGTTGTATTTTTAAGAATTTTTATGTACTAAAAGAATTTTTATATACGTGTTGTATTTTGTAACCTTGACTGGTTGAGGATGACCTTTGAAGGAACAGGTCTGTGGAGGTTCCTGTTCTATATGCCTTATTACAAAAAAAATAGTATAAAACAGCTACTAACAAACAATAAAACAGATACGCTTCTTCACTGCATTCAGTGTGAGCGTATTCTCGAGACCTCGTCTCATTCCACACCTGTCGAAGGACCCCCGACCCCACTGCCTCGAGGGCTGGACCCAACACATCTCAAGTCTGCAAATGCAGCCCCACCCCAGTGTGTCTCTAGCTTATGTTATCACCTGACTCTCCCTTACCCCCGGCTTAGACAGCCAACTGCCAGGAGCCTGGCCAAATGTCAGCTATTTCCGCTCAAACACTTTCAAATATAGAAGGTTCATCTTTTTTCTAGGCAAACTGTTTAATTCCTGGAGACCCAGGAAGTTCATTTTGCTTTTTTGTTGGTTTCTTTTTTGGTTCTGGAACCACAAAACTTGCCCACGTTCTTGTTCAGCAGGTGGTTAAATACGTCAAAGAGATGTTATATCTCTGCCAAGCTGTCTCCTCTATAAGCATTCTCACACCTTTTCAGGCACTTAAAAACATTTACCGAATATGGGTTGTATGTAAAGCATTGCGCAAAGTGTCGGTTACTAAAAAGACTGGAGTCTCTGTTCCAGGGTCTCACAGTTGTGTAGGGATGACAGGATTCAGCCTACACAGGTTGAATATCCCTTCTCTAGAATGTGTGGGGCAGAAGTGTTTTGGATTGGTTTTGTTTTTTGATCTTGGAGTATTTGCATATACATGATACATCTTGGAGATGGGACTCAAATCTAAACATGATATTCATTCATGTTTTATATACATGTTATACACACAGCCTGAAGTTAACTTTATACAATCTTTTTAAGTTGACTTGTGCTTGACACAGAGGTTATGGATTTCAGCCAGAGGGGCAGGGGCCAGGAGCATCCTTTTGCCCTTGAGTAAACCGTGCCGTGCACCTGCATTTTGCCTGAGACCCATCATGGCGGTCAGATGTGAGGTCTTCCATTGGGACATCATGTTGATTCTCAAAGACTTTAAGATTCTGGAGTATTTCAGGTTTCAGCCTTTTGGACTCGTGCCTTTCGTCTGATTGGCTAGAACAAGGTGAAATTAGAAGACACAGGCCCAGCAACACAACATCCTAACAAGACTCAGTGCAGCGCCAGGGTGTGGGTTGACAGCCACCGTGCTCCTGGTTCGTTCCTTTCCAACACCCGCCATGGCCCAGACAGATGTCCTCGAAATGGCCCCAGATGAAGTTGAGTCTCTGCAGAGCCAGGCTCAGCTGGTAGAAATCTAGGGTGGGAACGCTCCAGTCCAGGCCAGGCACACCAACTCTGCTCCTGTTCCTCAGGCGGACACCTGGACAGATGGCCACGTCTTAGTCAAATGACCAGGGTCCAGGAAGCATAGCCTGGCTGTGTGTCCAGCAACCAGGGATAACAGGTTTGGCTGACAATATGTCCTCTCCACTTCTGATAGAGGTAAATAGAAACCCAAATGAAAATGATAGGCATGATAAGATCGGCGTGGCAAGACTCTATGAGCAGAGGTAGGAGAACTGATCTGCAGGTCCAGGAAGGAGGGCTCTGAGCATGTGTGTGTGGATCAGGATGCTGGGGCTGAGGGCCGAGTGGGCGCTCACCGGCACAGGCAGGGGACGAGGAACAGTGGGGTTTTAAGGAGTAAGGACATAAAAAGAGGGGTACATTTGCTTCTCCTTTTACAACCTTTAATTAGGCTTTATTTACCTTTCATGTTTACGTCCATCATGTACCTGTAGGATATACCTTATATTCTCAGAATTTACTTCAAACAAAATAAGGTGGATTTGCTTCTTAGCTACCATGCCAAAGAGCCACAGACCCAGTGGCTCAGAACAGTAGAAATTTGCTTCCTCGCAGCTGTGGAGGCCAAAAACCCAAGTTCCAGGTGTCCTACAGCTCCAGGGAGCAGCCTCTCTGCCTCTTCCAGCTTCTGGGGGCTGCCAGCACCCCTTGGCTTGTGGCAGCACCTCTCCAGCTCTGCCTCCATCTTCCTAGGGTCATCTGCCCTGCGTCTGTGTCTCTCTGTATCTTCACAAGGCCTTCTCCTCTTGTGCTTCTGTTTTCTCTTCTTAGAACACACCAGCTGCATTGGATGTATTAGATTGCCCTCCCTCAATGGATTGTGACCTCATCTTAACTCTAGGTCATTTACACAGAGACCTTCTTTATGAGTTGCATTCGCATGTACTGGGGTAAGGAGCCTCCAAATCTTTTGAGGGAACTCAATTCAAACCAGAGCTAGTGGGCAGTGGAAATTAGGAAAGACAGTGCTGGTGACCAGGACATGCAGCTCTGAGAGCCAGGCTGAGAACTCAGACTAATCCCGTCAGTCAAGGGCTCTGTGTCCTGCTTGCTATTCATCAGAACTACCCAGAAGTCTTACAGATGGAGACAGCCAAGCTGGGCATGGTGGCACACTCCTGTAATCCCAGAGCTTGGGAAACTGAGACAGGAAGATCCCAGGTTCGAGGGCAGCATCAGCAACTTAGCAAGGTTCTCGGCAACCTAGCGAGACCCTGTTTGAAAAAAAAAAGCAAAACAAAAAGTAAAAAGGACTGAGGGTGAGAGTTGGAGGTAAAATGCCCCTGGGTTCAATCCATGATACAAAAAAAAGTCAGATGTAGACCCCTAGAATCCTCCAAACCAGCCGATCAGGCTCATCCTGAGGTTTGACGCCTTAAAGCTCCTCAGTCTCCAACTGTTGTGTCTGCTGAGAAGCTGCAGAAGGGTCCCCTTCTCATGGTGTCAGTCTTAGGACAGTGTTGAAAGCCACATACAAGTGCTTTTGAGAGTTCTCATCCTAAAATGTGCCCTCTGGATTGAACTCAGTCCTCAAGACCTGACCAGGGTGAGCCTTTCCCTGTTCTGATGGGCTGTAGAACTTTCCACCGTAGCAGATGTGCCCTGGCTCTGTGGGGACTCTGGTCTCTTAAACCCATCCCATGTCTGTCTTTTGCACACAAACAGCTGTGAACCCCCGTGTTCCCCACCCGGTCCCATGTGGCTGACTCCTTGGAACCTAGCACAGGCTTTGACATATAACCGTTCAGTTTCATCTCGTGGTTTCAGCCGAGCATCCCAGCCCGCCGAGGCCTCGCCGGGTTCCCATCCGTCATTCACCCGGTTAGCTGCATCTTGTCAATTTGTCATCTGCAGATTGGATAAACATATCTTTCCCGGCCTCACCCAAATTGCTGACAAGCATACTGAGCGTGTCACAGAGAGGGACATCTGCCGTCCCCCCAGAGATGGCCTCCGCTGGCGAGCACGTGTGGGCGGGAAGCACCCAAGTCGCCTGTCACCTCGGGCCAGCTCTCCCCAACATGTGTGCCACTCTCAGGCTTCCTTGAGACTCTGGCGTCCAAGACGTCCAGCAAAAGCACCGATGACAGGAGGAGTGGTCAACAGAGCTGACCGCCGTCAGGAGCACGCCAGCGGCCCGCACCACGGAGCTCGGCCACAGACACAGACGGTTCAGTCAGTCCCCGGAGGAGCCACTGGTGAGCTGAGCAGGGAGGTGACCCCTCCTGAGCAGCAAAGTCACCGGCGGCTCAGACAGGGGCTCGTTGGGAGCTGAAGCCCACGGGACCGTGTGTGTGCTGCTGCGGCTCCAACCCCACCGTTCTCACGAATGCCCGGAATCAAGAACCTTCATGGAACTCCTCCGGTGCCCGAGGCATGGGCCTGCTGGCTCGCGCTGGAATCCAGTCACCTGTGGGTAGATGGGAAGGGGTGGGGCCGATTCAAGGTCAAGCGGCCCAGCGGTGCACATAAACCGGGTGGGAATTCACCCTCCAAGACGGGCAGGTCTGCTTCAGCGACTAGTGCCACAGTGGCCTGCTGTGCAACCTCCGTGACCTTAGTTAACTCCTCTGGGCTGGCCTCAGCCTTCAGCCGGGTGTGGACAGGAATGGAGCCCAGTAACTAGACTGAGAATGAGTTGTGTGGAGGTAGCTGAACTTTGGGCGGCGCCTGGCACCTAGAAAGCAGTAAAAAATGTTGTTTTTTCTGGAAGGTCTGACAACCAAATATAATCTGTGGTCCTGTATGAACAGATGACATAGATCAGTCAAACAACTGGAAAAATCTAGAAAGAGACTATAGTTTAAATAGCCACATCAGTGTGTATTTCCTGATTTGGGTCATTGTGTTGTGGTGGCAAAACCTTTGGGAAGCCCGGGTGAGAGACATATGGAGTGTGTTATGTAATTTTTGTAAACTTTCTGTAGGTTTGCAGCTATGCCAAAGGAAAAAAAAAGTTAAAAAAAATTTTTTTTTAAACTGGGGATTGAAACCAGGGGCGTTCTATCTCTGAGCTACACTCCTTGCTAAGTTGCTGAGGGCCTCTCTAAATTGCCAAGGCTGGCCTCCAACTAGTGATCCTCCTGTCTCAGCCTCCTAAGTGCTGGGATTCAGCCGTGTGCCACCACGCCCAGCCCAGCTAAAGAAATTTAAACATTAACTTCAACAGGTGTGACTATGCCTTGTTTAAAGAGTTTAAAACCCAAGTGACAAAAGAGTTAGGGCTAAACACAGGTTAGTTGCAGAGCAGTGGAGAAGAGACTTGGACTAGCGCACACCCAGGCTAGATGTGGCGGAGACTTGGAAGGCGTCTTTGGAGGGCATCCCTAGCTCAGCCCCGCATGCTTCTCCTCCAGTTCACGGTCAGCATCGCTCGTCCAGAGGCCACAGTGGACAGCCACCATCTTGATGTGGTGGAGACAACGGCGAAATTCCCCCCGGGTATCCTGGGAAGGCGAGTCTGGACTCTCCCAGGACGGGGGACAGGAGTCCTGCTGAGGACGAGCTGGTGGTGACCAGAGGTGGTGGCCCAGGCCAGTGAGGAGATACAGCTGCCCACAGGGACCACCTAGAGTCCATGCTGTGTGTGGGAAGGGGCTCCATCCCCAGCCGCAGTGACATCTAGGAAATAGAGATGGTCCCCAGGCCCACTCGGGCAGCTGGCCTCAGTTCCCCTCAGCCTCTCTTACTGCTCGATTCTCTGGTGGCCATCTCCACCTCGTTCAGAGTCAGGGGAGGCAGAGCCCAGGATCTGGCCCTCGGAGGCACGGATCCTCCAGTGGAGGCCGAGCTTGCTGTGGGCAAGGGCCAGCGGCTTCTGTTCAGAACAGGTGTGGACATTTTCTTTCCAAGTACTTTCTGCCTTCTTTCTCTTTTGCGCGTGGGACGCGTAGGGCAGGAGGGATGGGGGAGGACTTTGTGGTTGTGAACGCTGGCGACCGCAGCAGAACCCCTGGTGGCTGGGGAGGGTCCCGAGGGCCACTACTAAGCAGGAATAAGGATCCCACCTGTGGCTGCTTGGACTTGAGATCAGCTGCCCACGACTACTGGTGCAGCTCTTGGTCACCTGTTTGAGATTGTTTTATTTCTGTTCAACTAAGGAGAAGAAGAAGAAAACCAGAAAGAAATGATAATAATGAACGCGCCACACCTGCCAGGCTCCCTGGCTCTCATCCCCTGGACTGCGCGCCCCTGGTCCCGAGCTAAACACGGGTGGGAGTCCCCAGGGCCAGTGCCATGTCCCTCTATGCTGACCCACTGGGGACTCATCGCGGGTGCCCAGTGGCCCTCGTGAGCCTTCTAGGAGCCCGAGAGGCCGGGGGACCTGGCTCTGGCCACCGTCCTGCGGCTCCAGAGTGGAGGTGACAGGGGACAGAGCCAGCAACAAAGAGCGCCTGGACCCCGTGACACGTTGAGTCCAAGGTCAGCACGGCCTGCGGCTCGTTAGGGCCTCAGCCATCTCAGCTGAGGCGCAAGGGCTGCAGAAAAGCTTTATGGGAGGAGCCGGCACAATGTCGAGTCACTTCCAGGTTACCTGACAAGCCCTTTTAAGGATCCGCAGAAGGGGGAGAAAATCACAGCCACATCGGGGACACTATCGGAGCGCTAAAGGGGCTGAAATACTACCCTCGGGCAGCAAGCCCTGGTCTTACAACAAGTGCAAGGTTTTCCTGTTTTAAAAAGGCCAATCTTGCCGGCGTGGTGGCGCATGTTTGTAATCCCCATACTTGGGAGGCTAAGAACAGAGGATCTGGGTTCGCGGCCAGCTTCAGCTACTTAGTGAGGCCCTACACAACTTAGTGAGACCCTGTTTCAAACTAAAGAATAAAAAATAGGACTGGGGTGTAGCTTGGAGGTGGAATGCCCCTGGGTTCAATCCCTAGTACCACACACACACAAAAAAGGCCAATCTGCTAGAAAGGAAATAATGTTGAGGCTGTGGGGAGCACTTTCTGTTTCCTTCTAGAACTTGGAGCTTGAGAGCAGCCCGGGTGGGGGTGACCTGTCCGGCCTCGGCTCTACGGGAGCTCCCGCCCCACCCCACAGCACAGAAACGAGGTCACCATCCCCGTGTCTAACGTAGCAGGGCTCTGCCATCACCAGGCTAGGTCTCAGGCGCCCTGGTCTTTCCGGCTCTCACTCGGAGCCCGAGAGGCTGCTGTCCTTCGCCCTCATGATGCTATAATTTTTAGTGAAAAGCAGGAAGCTCCTGCACACCTCACAGGGCCCGCCGAGAAACCTGGGGACATAATGGGGTTTCCTCCACCCACCTGGGGGTCAGGCCTGCCCTGCAAGGAGGGTGTGCGGGGGCCACCAGCTCTCAGCGACACAGGCCTGACGGGGTGTCATAGGACAGAAGCTGAGGGTCTGGAGCACAGTGCTAACGCTGTCCTTCCAGAGGCACCAGAGCACATGTGTGGCCCCTCGCTCCCCCCATCTGTGCAAAACTTTTCCTTCTTTTTTTTTTCTTTTTTGAGGTACTGGGGATTGAACCCAGGGGCATTCTACCTCTGAGCTATACCCCCAATCCTGTTTTTTATTCTTTATTTTGAAATAGGCTCTAAGTTGCAGAGGGCCTCGCTAAGTAGCTGAGGCTGGCGGCAAACCCAGATCCTCCTGTCTCAGCCTCCCAAGTACTGGGATTACAAGCCTGCGCCACCATGCCCGGCTAAACTTTTCCTTCTTAAACAGGAAATCCCACTAAGCCCCAGGCCCCAGCTTCCCTCCTGGAGGGGCTTCCCGGTGTGTGCTGCCACCTAGTGGACAAGGTTAGGAGACGCAGCTTGTGCTTCCTGGGGTGGAAACTGAGGATTCCTATTTGCGTGGCAGCTGGAAGTCCCCTGGTGTCTGCCGAAGAGACTCCAGATTCCCTCCAGCTAAGGTGGCGGGAAACCGCTGCGTGAGGGACTGGGAGTGCCGGAGCTTGGGAATCGCATGCGGGAAGGAATCACGGGCCTCTGGGGTCTTTCCAGAAGAGTCCTTGGGCTGAGGGTCCAGGGTCCACAGGTTCCCACCAGTGGGATGAGCCGGGCACGGGGACATTTAGGTGGCACAAGGAGAGCTTTTTAGGCTGCAATGCCCTGCTGGGGAGAGCAGGCGAGGTGGGTCTTGGGAAGTGGTGGCTTGGATGGGGTTGGGGGCTCAAAGTATCTCATGAACTAGGACAAATCCATCCAGAATGTTCCATGGCCCTCATATGGTTCTGTCATTGCACAGGGCTGTGCTGCACCTGGACGTGGCCGTTAGGAAGTGACAGGCCATAGTTGCTTTAGGACACAGAGAGCAAGCTATGCAAGCAGTCTCCTAATCAATGCTTTTGCTCCTAGCGACAACTCTGGCCCATAGTTCTCAATGGGACATACTGTGAAACTATCTACACTGTAAACCAGGTGTTCTCAAAAGTGGAGGTATCAACCCTAAGGGGCAAAAATTGGTTCTCAGAGAAGGGGCAACAATATTGGATGTTGGTTTGTGGCCCTCCAAAGCTCCTCCCTACTCAATAAACCCCAATAAACTCTTGTTTCTTAGTTTTTAACTTCTCACAGTGGATTTTCTTGCATATCACATGGGCAGCATTTACACTGAGTTCATGAAAGACACACAAAAGGTGTGCAAGACAAGGAACCTAAAACTGGTCAATAGAGGACTTGGCTTGGAGGACTTTTGATCGACCAATCTCTGCCGTGTTTGCAGGTGTGGCTGCCACAGTGTCTTCACTTTTTATTCGGCCTGAGGCTCATTATATTTCCTAAATCTGAGGACTCGTGCATCTCCGATACTCAACTAGTTAGCTGGTCTTGAAGTAATGTTCCCCTCCTTCTGGAACTCCAATTAAACGTGCGATCTTTCATCTGTCCTCTCAAACCCTTGCCTGGCCTTTTCCTGTTCCCCAGCTCTTGGTCTCACATATTTATTGAGTGATTTCTCTGAGACACACACTGTTCAAGGCTCTTGGAAAACACCAGTAAATGAAGCAAACAAAAGTCCCGGCCCTGGTAGATTATGTTCCAGGAAAGTGAAGTAGGCAACCAAGAAGAAGTCCAAGCATGCGCAGATTACCTGGAGTGTTAGAAGGTAACCCGCGTGCTAGCTGAAGTAGAGGAGGTAAAAATTTTCTTTTGAAACAGGGTTTGGCTAAGTTGTGAGGGTTTCTTTATTCTTTAAACATGGCACACATGTGTTTATTCATTTAGAACTGCATGGGTTCAATGACTAGTGCTTCACTCAGCATGTGCACTGCTGTGACCCCCAAAGCCCAACGATGACAACTGAGAGGAGGGAAGATTGATTTGCTCACAGTTCTGGAGATTTCAGGGCTTCAGTCAGGTTAGGCCAGGTGAAGTTTGCATAGCTCAGGGCTTGGCATGGGGAGGAAAGAGGGAGAGAGAGAGACATTCCATAGTATAGACAGGCAATATTTACTGAAATGAATAAGTAAACACATACAAAATAATTTTTAAAATGCTCATACTTAAACTTAGTTATTTTATACTCTCACTCCCTATATTTTTTTCCTCTCTGCATCTAACCAAAGGAGCCCAAGAGACTCTTTTGTTTAGACGGTCTTCCCTCCCAACTCACACATGTGAACATGTGTCTACACAGCTGATAGCCCTATAGATCTAAACGGGGACAGCGGGGCACAGCCGTCCTTCCTGCGGCCCAGCCTGCTGGAGCAGTTTCAGAGGGGAAGGCACTCCGTACCGCAGTGTCCCAGGAGCTCACTCACAAAACCGTTCCTGTCACCACTCAGACGTATGACTTGGATCTCTATGGCTTGCAGCTGACCTTTCTTCGCTCCGGGGGCTTCCAGGCGATCTTGCCAGGCCACCGAAACTGCCCTACGCACTTCTGGCCAGGTCTGCCCCCGCCCCTCAGTAGCCCCAGGGCTTGGTCACAGGTGACGTGTGGTGTGGCCTTTCCTGGCTGCAGCCTCCACCTCATCTTCATGGTCGCCAGGTGGATTTGGAAGAGATGTTCTCGTGCATTTTGGAATCTCAGTAAGTGGAAAATCACAGCGTAGGCTCCTGAAATGTCAGGGGCTCAGCTGGGCGGGCTTCTTTACTTGGAGTCTGCTGCCATCTAGTGGTTGAGAGCTGCACGGCTTGCCGGCTGCACTCCTGCTTTGCGGAGCTCTGTAATTACACCCG
>PVLC010017433.1:0-33774 GCA_004027655.1 Graphiurus murinus
GGGGACACCCTAATGAGCATGATGTACTTACAAGATCACATCAAAGTCAATCACTAAACTGACCAGGGGATAGGGGGAGGGTGGGTGGGAATTGGGGAAGGGTTAATGAGAAATATGTGCATGGATGTCTTTA
The DNA here is from genome assembly GCA_004027655.1 of Graphiurus murinus. Classification (NCBI taxonomy): domain Eukaryota; kingdom Metazoa; phylum Chordata; class Mammalia; order Rodentia; family Gliridae; genus Graphiurus; species Graphiurus murinus. The sequence continues at coordinate 134 of PVLC010017433.1, forward strand.
CCTGTACTAGCTTGTACCCAACAAAAATGTGTAATTAACCCTGTTGTACCCAAGAAATGTATAAAATCCATGCTAAAAAAATAAAAATAAATAAATAAATAAATAAAGGGGGGTGGGGGGCTGGAGATGTAGCTCAGAGGCAGAATGCCCCTGGGATTAGTCCCCAGATCCATTTTTTAAAAAAAAGAAAAAAAAAAGACACACTGGCACATCTGGGGCGGTATTAATGTCCTCTGAACAATGTGTAATAGTCTCCAAACCAGAGAACAACCTTTGCCCAGTTTCTGCTCCACATTGTCAGAAATATGTGTAGAAGAAGCAATCACCATAACCATTATGAGAAACTCAGTACTTCCTCCAATGTCATCCAAAGAAAGTTCAAACCACACTTTCCCCCCTGGATTTCTGGATGTATACTTTACTGTCAGTGTATTTTGATTAGTACCCTATCCTCAAGATTAATCTGAAAAGCAAATGAGTTAGGATATGAAAAATTAGACTTCGGGCAACACACTAAGGAAAATGCAAATAAAAAAATATTCTGAATCCTTAAAAAAAGGTGTGCTAGCCAGGCATGGTGGCACATGCTTGTAATCCCAGTACTTGGGAGGCTGAGGCTTCCCAAGGATTACAGCAAATAGTGAGACTCGCATCAATCTAGTGAGACCCTGTTTGAAAAAGGGGGAGTGGGGGCCCGGAGGTAGAATGTCCCTGGGCTCAATCCCCAGTACCACAAAAAAGAAAAAAACATGCTATGCTGGTACTCTGAATACTAGGAAATAGAGGCCGACTTACCTAAACCAGTCTTGTATATGAATTACTCACCTAGGTGTGGTGACGCTGTTGCCCCACAGTAAACTTAATCCGGTAGCACCATACTCCCTTTGGACTCTATATTAAATGCTACTGCTTGCCTGTCAAACAGATTATTAATTTGAGTCTTGGGAATTTCAAGAACCAAAACATTTAAATAAGGAATTATACCAAAGTTGTAGCAATGTGCTTTAAATCACTTTAGTCACCTAGTTAAGAAAACTCTTTCTGATCTTCAGAATTTGGATTCCAGTTGTGCTCTTTACTTCACCCTTAAGGGCAAAGTTCCCCTGTCTTTAATATGGAGATGATTTTTTTTTTTCCCCCCTGGAGTTGCTGTGAGGAGAGTTAATAGTTGTAAAGTTCTCAAAATAGTGCCTAGCAGTACCTAATAATTTATGTACTCACTAAGACTATTGTCCCCACAGTCTCACGGATTTAAATTTAGATGCTCTTGAAAAGCAGAGAAATAAAAGTCCTCTAATTTCCCAGCATTCCCTAATTTTATTAATTGCTTGATGTTTTCAAAATTTTAAAACACAGAAGATAGTAAGCAGGTAACAGTACAGGAAAGAAAGAAAGAAAAAGAGGGAGGGAGGGAGGGAGGGAGGAAGGAAGGAAGCAACCAACCCTGGTTTGTTTGCTAGTTAGAAATGTGAATTCTTCGACTCAAAATTTCAAGTTTAAACCGGGCATGGAGACTCACAGCTGTAATCCCAATACTTAAGAGGCGAAACAGGAGGATCATAGGTTTTCGGCCAGCCTCAGCAGCCTAGTGAGGCCCTCCGCAATTTATGAGACCATGTTTCAAAATAAATAAAATCGGGCTGGGGGTGCAGTTCAGAGGTAGAACGCCCCTGGGTTCAATCCTGACACACACACGAGTTTAACCCTCCCTGATCATCCTTTAACATTACATAGACTCTTCAGAATATTACTTTTTTATCCGTGCATAACTGTACAGAATAGTGGATCTCATTGTGGTATATTCGTGCATGCATATAATTTGATCAATTCCACTCCCCCCAAATATGATTTTTCTTAAAAGTAAAACGATTTCTTACACAACGGAAGAAAAAAGACGAGCATTTCCCTAGACCACAGAGATATTGGGTGAACCGTGGATGCTTACACGCCTTTCCTAGTGATTAAGTGAAACGCTAAGTCCCTCGGCATTACCGGGAAAACAGCCACAGTCTGGCCCAGTGTCGCCAGGAAGCGGCGGACGGGCTTCCCGGGAACAGAGCCGCGTCCCCTCGGGGGCCGAGCCTGGGCTCCGCGCTCCCCCAGCCCGGCCAGGACGACCGCCGCCGCGCTCCCGGGAGAAGCGGGCGCAGAGCGACCCCGAGCCGGCGCGCGGGGGGCGGGCGGGCGGGCGGACCGGAGGGCGCGGCGCGCGTTTCCGGCGTGCGCGGCGGAGCGCTGGGGCGGGGGCACCGCCGCCTCCCAATCGCGCACAATGAGACAGCGCTGAGCGCCGGAAGTGGGGCCGAAGGAAAACTCGGAGAGGGAGCCGGGCCGGGACAGGAAGAGGCGGGGGACCGCGGCGGAGCTGGTGAGTGCTCCGGGGCGCCTTCTCCCCGCGCCCCTCCACACTCGTCTTCCGGCCGGGGCTCCGGGGGCCTCCCCGGTCTCCAGGTCGAGATCGGGCCTGGCCCGGGAGGTACGTTGGCTCCATCCTCCGCTGGCCTCCTCGCCCAGGTTTCGGCGCCAGGGGAGCGCCCAGGCCGGTTGGGACTGAGCTCTCGGGTTCAAGTTCGCGTCTTCACTTTGTGGCAGACTCTGTGGGAACCGGAGAAGAAGGGGTCGGGGTCGGGCACTCGGCCCCGGCCCCCTGGCAGCTTGGGGGACCCCGGAACCCCATGGAAGTGGCGGGTCACTTCCTGCTTCCTGGTCCCACGGAGGCTTCGTGGCCAGGAGTAAGGGGACGCCTCCTCCTCCTTCTCTTCCCCCTCCTCCTCGGACGGTGAAGGTGGAAACTGAGGCAGATCAGGAGCGGGGTAGTCAGATGGGGATCGGGAAGGAGTGGAATGCTGCGGAGAATTGCTATTGGTGACTAAACCAAACTTGTTTGGGTTTGGAGAGCGAGAAATGGGAAGGTTAGGTGGAGTTGTCTCTTGGTCGGAAACCCAGGCTCTTGGTGAGAGCGGTACTTCGGTCCGGTGCCCATCCCCTCGGTAGCCAGAGCGATCGAAGCCGGTCGGTTCTGAAAAGTGGCGGCGAAAGAGTGGAGTTGAGAGGAAATGTAGTCTATTCTCGTAAAGTTTTTGGGTACTTTGTATAACAAAAGTAATTGCCACTTTTATTTTTAAGACTGGGGAGTTTTGTAACAGTTTTGGCTTGATATGAGGTGTTTCTTTGAAGAGAGGCGCTTTTGTTATATAGGTAAAAGTTGACCAACTCCATATTCTTTTACTATGATACAGTTCTCGGGATTATAAGGAGTTTATGTTATTCACAAATTTAATCTTCACAGTAAATAAGTGCTAATTTTCATGACTGTTATAGGGCTAAGTCTTCTAACTTCGTTGTTTTTTTGTTTTGTTTTGAAGTGCTGGGGATTGAACCTGGGGGCATTCTATCGCCGAGCTACACGCCCAACCCTAGTTTGTTTTTATTTTGAAACAGGGTCTTGCTGGGTTGCTGAGACTCTTGCTAAATTGCGGAGACTGTCCTTGAACCTGTGATCCTCCTGTCTCAAACCTCCCAAGTACTGGGATTACTAGCGTGTGTCACTATGCTAGGTGTGTCTCCTAACTTCTAATATAATGTAGGGATTATTAAGAATGTGATAAAAGCTTAATTAAAAGAAAAAATAGGAAAAGAGTTTGCTTTTTTTGCGGTACTAGAGATTGAACTCAGGGGCATTCTACCTCCGCGCTATACCTCGAGCCCTATTTTTTTATTCTTTATTTTGAAACAGGGTCTCACTAAGATTCGGAGTGCCTCACTCGGTAGCTGAGGCTGGCCGCGAACCCAGATCCTCCAGTCTCAGCCTCCCAAATGCTGGGATTACAAGCGTGCACCACCTCGCCTAGCTCGGAAAAGAGTTTCTTGAAGGCATAAATGTGGTATATTTTGTACTTGGTGTGATATCTTGTTATAGCTTATTGTTTTTCCAAAATGCCTTCTTTTAGGTGCAAAGTAAGAAAATTGAAGTCGAAGACCATGGGAGATGCAGCAAAACCTTATATCGTGAAGCGCGCTAAAGACCGAGGAACTGTAGATGATGATGATTTCAGAAGGGGTTACCCACAACAAGATTATTTAATAATGGATGATTATGCTAAAGGCCATACCAGTAAGATGGAAAAAGGCCTTCCAAAAAAAAAGCTAACACCTGGAAACTATGGAAATACCCCCAGAAAAGGACCATATGCAGTTTCCAGCAATCCATATGCATTTAAAAACCCAATTTACAGTCAACCGGCTTGGATGAATGACAACCACAAAGATCAGAGTAAAAGATGGCTATCTGATGAACTTACTGGTAATTCAGACAATTGGAGAGATTACAAACCTGGACCTAGGATTCCTATCCTAAGCAGACCAAGGAAAGACTCTTTTCAAGAAAATGAAGATGGTTACAGGTGGCAAGATGGAAGAGGCTGCAGAACTGTAAGGCGCCTGTTTCATAAAGACCTAACAAGCCTAGAAACCATGTCAGAAGTGGAAGCTGGAAGTCCTGGTAATGTGTTCCAACTTGTCTGGTTACAACCCCAAAGTCAATTATTTGTCATCTAAATGAATTTTATTATTTTCAGCAGTGAATTTCTGGTTTTTCCTTCAAAAAATGGTTTCTTATTTAATGTGATTATTTCGAGTTCTGTACTCATAATGTTTGGGCAACTTCTACAAAGTTCATATATTGGTCCCTTCAAAAGTTTACCTTGAGGCTCGTTTTACTTTAGTGAGCATATTTTCATGCAGTAAAAAACAAGTTGTTTTTTTTTTTTTATAGAAGAGGGTGATCATTTCTCCCTGGGTGCCATATCAGAATTTCTGAGTGGTGTGTAGTGTAGGTAGGTATTTTCCAAATTGTGTTTACAGTGTTGTAGAATGCATCCATAATATACATGACAGGAGTTAAAACTTTTTTTTTGCGATACTGGGGATTGAATTCAGGGGTATTCTACCTCCAAGCTACATCCCCAGCCCTATTTTTTATTCTTTATTTTTGAAACAGGGTCTCACTAAGTTGCGAAATGCCTCACTAGGTAGCTGACGCTGGCCGAGAACCCGGATCCTCCGGTCTCAGTCTCCCAAATGCTGGGATTACAAGCATGTGCTCAGCTCTGGACAAGAGTTAAAACTTTAAAAAAAAAAAAAAAAAAGACTTAATGTAATAACACAACAAAGACTGAATATATTGCCTGCCACAAAAGGATGTATGTCTTTGGGTGAAGTATTAATCTCCAAAGAAGGATAACGTGAGATTTTTTGTTTTTTTCAAGAGGGAGTAGGCGGTGATGCATACCTGTAATCCTAGTACTTGGGAGACTGAGACAGGAGGATCTTAGGTTCAAGACCAGCCTAACAACCTATCGAGACCCTATTTCAAAATAAAAAGGACTGTAAGTGTAGTTTGGTGGTAGAATGCCCCTGGGTTTAATCTCCAAGACATATATAAAAAAAAAAAAAAGAGGGAGCATTTAGATGCAGTTGCATGCACCTGTAGTCCCAACTACTGGGCAGGCTGAGGTAGGAGGACCACTTGAGCCCAAGAGTTGGAAGCCAGCCTGGGGAACATAGCAAGACACCTTCTCAGAAAGAAAAAAAAAAAAAAGCTGGGATGTTTCTCAGTTGTAGAATACTTGCCCAGCTTGTGTAAGGCCCTGGGGGTGGGGTGGGGGGAAGTATGGCAACAGAGGTTGGGAAACAAGAATTTAGAAAGTCTGAATACAGATTTTAAAAAAAAAAAAAAAGCCTTGCTGTTTACTTTGGTAAAAACAAAGCCCACCTCTAAGTGCTTTCACATGCTTGATAATAATTGTCCCAAAATGATTATTTATGCATTTTTTAAAGGTGAAAGTAGATTTTGTCCATGTAGCAATAATTTTGTAAACAGGAAATTTTTTTGGGGGGGGGCACTGGGAATTGAAAGTATCTGATGGATGTATTTATAGAAGTGAAATCAAGTCATAAATTAGATAAAAATGAAACAATCTTTAGTATGAAAATTATCCTTGGAAAAATTGGCTTTATGTTCATTGGTTAAGTTGAGTTTTAGTGGCCATATAGAGTGGGCTGTGAACTGTCTGGTGGTTTCATTTTTATTTATTTATTTATTTTTGTAAGTGCACTCAGGCAACATAGGTACTTTCTAGATCTCCAGAGGCCTTTTTCCTTCACGTTATCTTACAGTGGCCAGTTCATATATGTGTTACTGTAAGGCACTTGAATTTGGAACTTGTGCATATAGAATGCTTAAAAAGATCCTTTTTAAAAAAATCATTAGTCTTAGGATAAGCTGATTATGGTTGTGCATGCCTGTAATCTCAGTACTTGAGAGGCTAAACCCGGAGGATTACAGGTTTGAGGACAGCCTCAGCAACACAGGGTGACTCTTAGCAACCTAGCCAGGCCCCATTTCTAAACAATTTTTTAGAAGGGCTGGAGTGTAGCTCAGAGGTAGAAAGTCCCTGGGTTCGTTCAATCCCCAATACCAAAGAGAGAGAGAAGGAAGGGGGTGGGGAGGTAGGAAAAAAGGAAAGGAATTCTTTGGATAAAAATGAAAGACTTTTTTTTGTGTGTGTGTGTGTGGTACTGGGGGTTGAACCCAGGAGCAGTCTACCCCTGAGCTATATCCACAGCCAGGGTCTCACTAAGTTGCAGAGGGCCTAAGTAGCTGAGGTTAGCCACAAACCTGCACTCCTCCTGTCTCAGCCTCACAAGTACTGGGATTACAAACATACACCACCACATTCGGCTTAAGACTATTATTTTTTTAAAGGAAAATTAAGAGTAAATGCTAATATCAATTGGGAGAAACAGAATGAAGTATTACAAAACAATTAAGTAGTGGGCAAAGGTAATACTTTAGCCTCATATATCTTTAAGCTAGAAAGAACTTGAAGGAATTTTCTGATGGAACACTATTGTGATATATCAAAGGTGGTATCACAATTTTTAAAATCAGGCAGTAGCAGTTGAGGGAAGCTAAATTTGTCCAGGTTTGTTTATGAATAGTGGTAGATGAGGAAGTGGAACTATAATGGGGACTCTGTCACGCTGACCATTAATTCAGCCTTGCTGGCCCTAGAATCTGGACAGAGGAAAACTGCACATTTGTGAATAATTTCTGAACTTTGTGGTTTTCTTTTTTTTTTTTTTTTTAATGTGTGTATATTTAAGTATTCCTGTATTTGGTGACCAGGTGGGATGTGGACATTAAATTTAACTACCTATAGTTGTTTTTTAGAAAGTAAAAAGTTGATCATGAAAAGCATTTTTAAAATAAAGGCTTATAGATAAAAAAAAATTTTGCAGCTATACAGAGTAACAGGTGCCATTTGCAGACCCAAAAAACTGTTACAATTATTGTTACTTTGTCTTAGAAATAACTAAGGAAGTTGCTACTGAAGCTTTGAACAGGAAATCCATCTTCACTGTCTTTTATCAAAGGCTAACCAAAAGCTCCCATGTTTTCTCTATGTGAAATATAGGTGTGTGCTTTCACAGTTGCTAAATGAAGAGCTATTCAGCTTCTACCCTTGAAAATCCGCTCCCCCCCATACTGGGGATGGAACCCAGGGGCATTCTACTCACCCCCAGCCCTAGAAAATCTTCATAAAAGAAACATTAAGTGTTTGTATAATGTTACTAATTGTAGAGAAAATTTCACTTTAATATATATAATCTTTGTAAGGCATTTAAAGGATCCTAAAAAGGGTCTCATTAAAGGAAATGAAATGTCCTTACCCCCAAAATTGGTCTTAATAAGGAAGGGTCTTGTTAACAATGTGAGAACAGGTAATAAGAAATATGTTAGAGTTGCTTTAAAAAAAAAAAAAACTAGCTTTCTGTTTCTCAATTCTATATTACTGCCACTTCCTCATCCCTCAAATGTCCTATACTGCCTATGTATGTATGTATGTATGTATTTATTATTTTTGGTACTGGCGATTGAATGCAGAGGTATTCTACCTCCAGGCAACATCCCCTCCCACCCCTTTTATGTTGAAATAGGGTCTCCCTAAGTTGCTGAAGCTGGTCTTGAACCTGTGATCCTCCTATCTCAGTCTCCCAAGTACTGGGATTCCAAGGGTATTCCACCACACCCAGCTCTATATTGCCAATTTAACATTTGGGGAAATATCATTAATGATCTTAGCTTCAAAACATCCACTCAGATACATATATCCTTTGTGGGTGGAGTAATGGACCATATTCAAATAAATATGTGAAACTTGGAATACTGAATATAGAGAACAACTATTGCAGTAGTAAGCTTGGGGTGAGACAGATAGTCTTCTTCTGAGTAGTTGTAGGAGTTTTTCAGCAATACCCAGTTTTGCCTTCCTGGAGTCCTAGTGAGATTTTGACAGTTTATATCTGCAGGCCTGTGAAACTCAGTTCAGGAGGTTATATTCTTTTGTCAGTTCTGGTCTATTCTAGATGTGAATAGAGGTATTTTATAGTAATTTCTTTTCAGTTTTTATGGCATAAGATGGAAGATCGGATCTCAGAATCCATCTGTATTTTAATCTGTATTCAAATCCCTTGTGTCTTTGGATAAATTGGCAATTCGGTTGATCTGACATTGTTCCCATCTGTACAATGGGGATGATACTAGCATCCGTGTCAGTATACTACAGGGATTAAATGAGGCAGTGCACATAAAGTGCTTGCTTTACATTTGCCTCATAATAAAAAAGTAATGGTAACTGCTGTTAGAATTGTCTGACAATTTCTGCAGCCATACTCTTCTTTGTATAAAAGCAATTATGTAGTAGTTAATTATGGTCTTTGGAAGGAGAGAAAAGTCAAGTCATTCTTTCTATAAAATGATAGCAAATACAGTTATATTGAGAAGCTCTTGTGATTAAGACATAGGAGAGGTTAAAGAAGGAACTTGGTTACAGATCAATTGCCATTTTGTGAACTAATATGGACTTTTCTAAAATTTATTGAACACAGTATAAACCTCTAACAACTGTTTACCTAAGTAAGAAACTTCTGCATGAACAACTAAAGTCAAATGTATTTTATTTAGAGAAAGATGGAGTTTATAATAATAAGCAAATTAAATGAGAATGAACATACATCTAAGTTAAAGGAAGTGCTCATCTCAAAAATTTGTCTAGATGGAGAGAACTACTGGCCTTAAAAGTTTGTTGTAATTTACTTGGGAGTAGAGGGAATGTTTACAGGACATATTAACCTTATTTCCTAGTCAAATGTCTGCTTACCTTTTAGTATATTATTTAGTCCATTTTGGTATTTTTAGATACGTGTTTTCCTAATACTTCTTTATTGTTTAATTGTTACATATTGTTTTATAAAGCTTTTTGCAGAATGTCATTATATTCATCTCAAGTAGTTTGACCACAATGCTTGCTGTTTGTCTTTAGAGCCTTTGGCAATGGTTTTTGGAGTTTTTTTTTTTTTTTTTTTTTTCTTGGTATTTTGTTCAGTTTTGATTTTGGTGGGGTTTGTGTTTGTTTGTTTGTTTGTTTTTGCCATGCGGGTATGGATCCCAGAGCCTTATGTGTGCTAGACAAGAGCTCTACCACTGAGCTGCATTCCCAGTGCAGTGATAGCTTTTTTTTTTCTTTTTCTAAATGGAGATCCTATAGATTTTTGACACAGTTTTTTTTTTTTTTTAATTAGCCAATTCATTGTATTTGCTATACAAGTAATAAGTTCCCCTGAAAACTTGACAGAGGAATTGCCTTACACAGGGCATTTTAGTAGGTTTATATTTCCAAGAACTAATTTGATGTAAGCCATTGAAAATGATTCCACCCAGCCAGACATGGTGGCACACACTTGTAATCCCAGTACTTGGGAGGCTGAGACTGGAGGATCCCGGTTTGTGGCCAGCCTCAGCTATTTAGTGAAGCTCTCTGCAACTTAGTGAGATCCTGTATCAAAATAAGGAATAAAAAATAGGAGCTGGGCGTGGTGATGCACACTTGTAATCGTAGTACTTGAGAGGCTGAGACCAGAGGATTCGGGTTTGCGGCCAGCCTCAGCTACTTAGTGAGGCACTCCGCAACTTACTGAGACCCTTTTTCAAAATAAAGAATAAAAAATAGGACTGGGGGTGTAGTTCAGAGGTACAATGCCCCTGAGTTCAATCTCCAATACTGTAAGGAAAAAAAATAGGGCTGGGGGTGTAGCTCGGAGGTAGAATGCCCCCCCTGGGTACAATTCCCAGTACCACAAAAAGAAAAGAAAATGATTCCACCCATTTTCTCAGAATGTTAATTTGTTACATGAATTTTATTTTAGTCATATGTTATGTAATAGCGTTGTTTTCCAAAACCTGATAGAAGTCATCAAAACTACTTAAAACTTTTTTGTGTGTGTGGTTCTGGGGGTAGAACCCAGGAGCATTCTATCTCTGAGCTATACCCCATCCCTATTTTATTCTTTTATTTTCAAACAGGGTCTTACTAAGTTGTGGAGGGCCTCACTAAGTTGTGGAGGCTGGTCATAAACCTGTGATCCTCCTATCTCAGCCTCCCAAGTACTGGGATTACAAACATCACACCTAGCTTTAAAACAATTTATGGTTTAATCCCACATTCATCTTTTCTTTCACATATTGAAAAGTTGTAAACTTAAAAAAAAAACAGATTTATTTATTTATTTTTGTTATTAATTGGTGCATTATAATCATACATCTTTGTTAGGTGCAAACTGATAAAGGCATATATGCACACATTTCTCATTTAACCCCTTCCCTAATTCCAACCCCACTCCCTCACCATCCCTCCCTCTCAAGTTCAGTTTAGTGATTGACTTTGATATATTTGTGAAAGTACATCATGTACATTAGGGTACTCCCTCCCTCCATCCATCACCTTCAGTTAAGTCAACTTCTTTGCTTATCTAGGGTTTCTCCTTTTTCATCTGGAGTCCCTCTTATGCCCCATCTTCTCCCTAGCATCAGCATATTAGGGAGAACATATGCTTTTTTACTCTTTGTGACTGACTAATCTCACTTAGCATAATGTTTTCCAGTTCCATCCATTTCCCAGTAAATAACATGATTTTGTTCTTCTTTATGGCTGAGTAAAATTCCATTGTGTTCATAGAACCCATAATTTTGTAATCCATTCATCTGTCGATGGACATCTTGGCTGGTTCCATAGTTTGGCAATTGTGAATTGTGCATCTATAAACATAGATATATATGCATCGGTCTGATAGTTTGGTTTCCTTTCTTTTGGGTAGATACCCAGAAGTGGTATTACTGGATCATATGGTAGGTTCATTCCCATTTGTCTGAGGATCCTCCACACAGTTTTCCAAAGTGATTGCACTAATTTGCAATCCCACCAACATTATATTAGTGTTCCTACTTCTCTATATCCTTGCCAGCATTTATTTATTTATTTATTTATTTATTTATTTATTTATTTATTTATTTATTTATTTTTGGTACTAGGGGTAGAACTCAGGAGCATTCTACCTCCGAGCTATACCTTCAGCCCTATTTTTTATTCTTTATTTTGAAACAGGTTCTCACTAAGTTGCAGAGTGCCTTACTAGATAGCTGAGGCTGACTGTGAACCCGGATCCTCCAATCTCAGCCTCCCAAATGCTGGGATTACAAGTGTGCACCACCAGGACCAGCGCCAGCACTTGTTGTTGTTCGTGTTTTTTGTGATTGCTATTCTGATTGGAGTTAGGTGAACTCTCAAGATAGTTTTGATTTGCATCTCTATGATTGCTAATGATGTTGAACATTTCCTCATACATTTATTGGGCATTTGTATTTCTTCTTTAGTGAAGTGTCTATTTAGATCCTTTTCCCATTTCTTGATTGTGTTATTTGTTTTCTTAGCTGTGAGTTTCTTGAGTTCTTTGTATATTCTAGATATTAGTCCTCTATCAGAAGAGTAGCTGGCAAAAATTTTCTCCCACTCTGTGGGCTCTCTGTTGAGGTTCTTGATAATTTCCTTTGCTGCACAGAAGCTCTTCAGTTTAATGTAATCCCATGTATTGATCTTCCTTTGAGTTGCTTGTGCTTTTGGGGTCTTGTTGAGAAAGTTTTTACCTGTGCCTATGTGTTGTAGTGTTGGCCCTATGCCCTCTTCAATTCTAAAAATTGTACAACCAGCCGGGCATGGTGGCACACGCTTGTAATCTCAGTACTTGGGAGGCTGAGACAAGAGGATCACAGATTCGAGGCTAGCCTCAGCTACTTAGGCCCTCCGCAACTTAGTGAGACCCTGTTTCAAAATAAAGAATAAAAAATAGGGCTGGGGATGTAGCTCAGTGGTAGAATGTCCTTGGGTTCAATCTCCAGCACCACAAAAAAATAAAAATTGTATAGTCAACAGCTAGAGTTTATAAGTGAATGAATTGGTACTGCAAGAAAACCTTTATTTCAACTATCAGGTTTTTTTTCTTTGAAATATACTCTGTGTGCAGTTAAAAAAAATTTAAATGAAAGTAAAAACAAAGTGGGAAATAGTTGTCCTTAGTAAATAAAATTCTGACTTGGACTTCTTGCTAGACAAAGTAGAATCCAATCATGTGTTATTGATGGCTTACTTTGCAATTATTGCAACTAAGTTATTTTTTCACTCAGTAAGGATTTCTGAGTTCTTCAAAAGTATAATGTCTGTGTTTCCCTATTGTGATTGTTCAGTTAAAAAATAAAAACAAATGTGGATGCTTTTTATTAGAATAACAGGTGTATTTATGGGTATACTAGGATATATTATATATGAAGTATATTAAAATTACAGGTATACTTGCCTTTAGAGAAAAAAAATTTTAAGTTGAGATGATTTCTATGAATTGGTATATCCCAGATATTGTGCTTAGAAATATTCAAGCATTTTATCCTTGGGAGAACTAACTTTCCTTTAGCTCTGTGTTCAGCAGTCTTTTATTCTATCACATGATTTCATTAATAAATACATGAATTTTGCTTTTTACCCAAGAAAAGTATTATTCAGTATTGCCAATAATATTTCCCCCTAACTTAAGATAACAAGAAACAGCGGTCCAGACCTAGGAAGCCACGGAGGAACAGAAATGAGGAAAATGAACAGGACGGAGAGTTGGAAGGCCCTGTCATTGATGAGTCTGTTCTTTCATCAAAAGAGTTGCTGGGCTTACAGCAGGCTGAGGAGCGGTTGAAGAGAGACTGCATTGATAGGCTAAAAAGGGTAACAACTTTGTGCATATATTTGTTTGTTTCATTTTAAATTGTGTTCATAATTGGAAATATAGACTTTGGTGAGTTAAGCATCCTACTTTGGTTATCAGTATTTAATTACTACAAGTTAAAAGTGATGTTTCAGTCACCACTCTCACTGCCATAATCCAAAACAACCTACACAGGACTTAGAGGAAGGAATTTATTTGCTCACAGAATTTGGAAATTTCAGTCCATATTAGGTGGAGTCGGGTAACTCAGGGCAAAGCAGCCTGAAGCAGAGGGGGCAGGGGCAGGGCATGAGCTCCAAGCAGGGGAAGAGGCACCTTGTATAATTCCCAAGGCCATACCCCCAAGACCCCTCCTTAGCCACCAAGTCCAGCCTCCAGCATTGCTACTTTGTTTCCATGAGGGCTAGGGAACATTCCAAATCTAAACCATTACAAGTGATATTCAGTGTGACTAGATACAGTTAAGAGTAATTGCCATTGTACTTTAATAAAAATGACTGTTAGGATAGTGATAGAGCAAGACAGTAATGTAATGACAATTTTAAAAGTGAAGGAGAAATCATTATTATGGCTAATTTTTTTTTTACCTGTACCTCTATCAATCTTTTCATATTATAGCGACCACGAAACTTTCCTACGGCAAAGTACACCTGCAGACTCTGTGATGTTTTAATTGAATCCATTGCATTTGCCCATAAGCATATCAAAGAGAAGAGGCACAAGAAAAACCTAAAGGTAAGATTCCAGTCATTCAAACAAGTGATTTTCTGCATCAGTTATTATTACTTGGCTATAATCAGCTATGATGATGGTGATGATGATGGCTTTCTTCTCTTTAGAGCTGATATTGGTAGATTTAATATGTTATTTATTGAATTTATTTTAGCCAAAATACTTATCCAATGTGATTGGTGGACAGGCTTGTGAGTTTCCTTAAGTAGAGTATCAGGATGAAGGAAATTATTGATAGGACCCATATATGTCTTTATACCAGTAATAAAGCAAATAATCAGTTTGTCATTACTGTTTTTAGTGTTCTTTTCTTGCACTTTCTCCTTGTTCCTGCCTACTCTCTATTATCACTGATCTATATTATGTGCATAAAGTGTATATATGTTTGATAGGGTGACTAACACAGTTAAGATAAAGAGGGCTATAAAAAACAATTCTAGAAAATTCTGGAGTCTGGGGTATGATTTCAGTGGAAGATAGAGGGTAAAAATCATGCATGAGTCATTTTTAATCTCAATGTTGATCTTCAAGGAGAAGCAGGAAGAAGAGTTGCTCACTACGTTACCACCACCAACACCTTCCCAGATAAATGCAGTTGGCATTGCCATTGACAAAGTGGTACAGGAGTTTGGCTTACACAATGAGAATTTGGAACAGAGACTAGAAATTAAAGGTATCATGGAAAATGTGTTCCAGCACAAGTTACCAGGTATTTTTTAGATTTATTTTTTCTATTTAGCTACCTGAAAGTATTTCATTCATATTTCAAGTAATTTTCACCTAATAAAAATTAATTTGCTATGTCCTAAAGCTTTATTATTAGTGTGGATTCTGTTATTTCTCCTGTCTTCTACCAAGGTAACAAGGACTTTTACATTTTATTTTCATTATAAACCAGTATAAATTTAATTGTGTGATGAACTTTAATACAGTTGAATGACCCATATCCTGGGACTCTTATGTATATATTCAGGTACACAATAGTTTTGAATTAAAATAAAGGGAAGTATCCTGGAGTCATTTTCACATTATGTAGGCCAAAGATTTATAAACTTAAAGAATTGTAATCTCTAAAATGAGTTTTGGAAAACTAGTTTGTAAGTAATTTGTAATGAGTCTTGTATACTGTTCAACTGATTTTCCAAGTTATGTGTGTCTTCTTTCATTTATTTATGTATATATTTATTTATTTTGCAATGAGGGTTCATTATGTCACCCAAGCTGGCCTTAAACTCCTGGACTGAAGTGAGCTTCTTGTCTCAGCCTCCCAGGTAGCTTGGACTAAGGGCACATACCACTGACCTGGCATTATTTTTAATGTTATACCTTTGGTACAAGGAAAAGGTAGGGGACAACTATTTGGGGCATGCTGCTTATGAAAATTTTAAGCTAGGTATGGTAAATGCGTAACATAGTAGCTGCCAATCCTTTATAGCAAGGAACCCTGTCCCATTGGCCATTCCTATTTAGAGAAATGATTGGAATAGCTTATTCATCCTCAATCCTTGCTGTGCATCAGAATTATCTGTGGAGCCATGGACAGTCATTTTTAGAAGGTTCCCCAGATGATTATGATTCACAGTCAGGGCTAGAATCATTATTTAATTATATCATCTAATAACTCTTTGAACAATGGTCTACTGAAAGATCAAACATGTAGTGTTTGTAACATGTACATACATACATACTTTCATAAAACTAAGGAAAAAGAATCTACTCATTTCATTGTATAGGTGCCTCCCAAATAATCAATTGCAATTTCAGTGATTTTTGCCATAGAATTCCCTGTGAAATTAAATGTACTTTCCTGTAGAACATTCTTGAAGCCAGGCATGGTTGTACATACCTGTAGTCTCAGGATGTAGGAGACTGAGGTGGGAGGATCACTTGAACTCAAGAATTTGAGACTAGCCTGGACAACATGGTGAGATTCCATCTGGGGCGTAGGGGAAACAGAACTCTTAAAACCCAGGGAAGCCCAGCGTGGTGTCTCATGCCTGTAATCTTAGTACTTGGGAGGCTGAGACAGGAGGATCGCAGTTTTGAGGCCACCTTCAGCAACTTAGCGAAACCCTATTTCTAGATAAAAAATAAAAAGAGCTGAAGGTGTAGCTCCAGAGGTAGAATGCCACTGGGTTCAATTCCAGTGCACTCGCACACACATAACACACACACACACACACACACACACACGACCCCAAGGAAATCACTTGCATTAGCAATCCCCAAGGGGGAAAAAAAGTCTTCTGATGAAAAAGGGTAACATTTTGGCAAAATAGTAGCAAAATATCAAAAATAAATACCATAAATACATAAAGGTGATACACATATACACATACTTCCTCCTCTGAAAAGGAAGTGCATACTGCCTACTGCTATAAATCATATCAGTGATACTGGGATTGTTTCTCAAAGATTTTTCTAAAGGAATTATGTTACAAATGTCTTTTATTCATGGGTAATTCATAATAAAAATAACTTTATAGCTGTCCGTGGTGGGAGGCTGAGACAGGAAGATTGCAGTTTCAAGACCAGCTTCAGCAACTTAGTGAGACCAAATAAAATAAAACAGGGCTGGGAATGTAGCCTGGAGATAGAAGGCCCCTGGGTTCCATCCCCAGTACCATACACACACAAAAAGGTAATTTTATGTTGAAAGATCATTTTTCTTAGTATTATTAAAACATGTTCTTTATAATTAAACCTCTGTGTGCTTTCTAGACAGTGAAAAATGTTTGCACTAGCTCTTGTATACTACAAAATTTATGAATATAAAACAGGCTTCCTTTTTCATCTTTCACATTTAAAATCATTGACAATTTTCTACACAAAACACAAGCATGGTAGTGTAGGAACTTTCAGTATGTTTTGCAACTGACATGAAAAGAACCTTTTCTGTTAAATAAAACTAAAGGACGAATAGTAACCTATTTCTGTCCTTTTTTTATGCCAGACTTACAGTTTCGCTTTTGTGTGTTGCTTTAATTGATGGTTCCATTTCTAAAATGGCAGTGTTTTGTTATAACTTGAGAAATTCTACTTAACTTCTTATGACTTTTCTGTATTTATTTATTTTTAGATTGTTCTCTAAGATTATATGGGTCTTCCTGTAGCCGATTGGGTTTCAAAAATTCGGATGTAAACATTGACATTCAATTTCCAGCCATTGTAAGTACAAAATGAAATGTTGAAACTTTGAGAGTAGTATGGAAATTTTTTCTTTCAAATGTCAGCTGTAAGCTAGGTGTGATGGTGCATGTCTGTAATTCCAGTACTTGGGAGGCTGAGACAGGAGAATCACAGGTTGGAGGCCAGCCTCAGCAACTTAGAGAAGCCCTTAGCAACTTAGAGACCCTATTTCAAAATAAAAAATAAAAAGAGTTGGGAGTGTAGCTCAGCGGTAGAAGGCCCCTGGGTTCAATCTCCAGTACCACCACCAAAAAAAAAAAAAAGTGAACTGTATATGAATGTATATGAATTTTAGATACTTGAACTTGAAGATATTTTAAGTGTAATGGTGATAACTTTTTTCCCCAAATGTCCATTTTTATATCTTCCACCTGTCTCAAGCTTCATTGCTTCAGAGAAGTTTCTTTATACACTATAGATTTTTGTACTTACTTATTTTACTCTACAGATTTTTTTTTTATACTTATAACACTGGTTTTGTAACTATGTGAATCTAATTGGGTTTCTGTTAACTTGAAAGATAAATTCTCAGTAAAACAAACTTTCCATTGACAGGAAAAGGAACTCAGATTTTAAACAGTGTATATTTGTGAATATCCATGATCTGAAAGCTTAATTAGCTCCTGAGTTTCCTTTTTTTATATACTGGTTTTGTTACAGTAATTATTCTTTAAGCAGCCATACTTAACCTGGATTTCTGGTTTAAATGTAATTCAAAAAGATGTTGATGAGTCAGAATTTTAAAACTGGAGGGAAACTGAGCGTGGTGGCTCACTCCTATAATTCCAGTACTTGGGGAGGGTTAGACAGGATTGCAGGTTCGATAGAGGCCAACCTCTGCAACTTAACTAGATTTTGTTTAAAAATAAAAAATGGCTGGGGGTGTAACTTAAAGGTAGATTGCCCTTGGGTTCAATCCCTAGTACCAAAAAAAAAAAAAAAAAAAAAAAAACTGAAGAGAATTTAAATAAATTATCCATTTACCCATTGGTGGTTTCTACAGGCCAGTTGTTGACAGTGGGTCTATGTCCAGTGACTTGGGTTGCTTATGAAAAATACAGATCCTAAGTTCTAGCCCCAGTGTTTTATAGCCTCTCATTCCTTGCTATATCTGATTGCTATGGCTGCCTGGGCAGCTAACCAGTAGATTTTACAATTCTTTTAACCATAAATTCTTCTCTTTTGTGGTACTGGGAATTGAACTCAGGAGCTATCCCTAGCCCTATTTTATTTTTTATATTGAAACAGGATCTCACTAGGTTGCTGAGAGTATCGCTAAGTTGCTGAGACTGGTCTCCAACCTGTGATCTTTCTGTCTCAGCCCCACAAATATAGGGATTACAAGCAGGTGCCACCATGCCTGGCTTTAACCTTAATTTGTGTGTGTGTGTGTGTGTGTGTGTGTGTGTGTGTACACTAGGGATTGAACTCGGGCATTCTACCTTCGAGTTACACCTCCAGCCCTATTTTATTTTTATTTTGAAATTCGGTCTTGCTAGGTTGCTAAGAGTCTCACTACTTGCTGAGGCTGTCCTTGAACCTGGGATCTTTCTGTCTCAGCCTCCCAAGTACTGGGATTACAGGCATGCGCCACCACACTTGGCTCTGATCTTAAATTCTGATTGCTCATTTACTAGCCTTAATAGTTATTTTGATCTGGTATCATTCATTTCATTCATTCATTCATCTAATAGTCACTAAGTGCCCATTGTATGCCAGGCACTGTATTTGATTGTAAAGGACAAAATAAACAGGGTTCCTGCTTCATGGACCTTGCATCTAGTGAAGGAGATAAGTATTTACCTATAATATTAATTATAATGAGACTGATGTAGACAAACAAGTTTCAGTAATAGAAAACAAACGCCCTGTAGAGATGCTGCAGTCATGAGGGCCTCTGTGAAGAGGGACATTTAAGTTGGACTCTGATTAGGATGCAGAGGGACACTGGGGATGAAGGATGTTGTAGGCCAGAGTAAGAATTGACTTTTACCTAAGGGCAGTGGGAAGTCATTGAGAGTTTTAAGGATTCAGTTCATGATTTTGAATGGTTTTGATTCCAGTGTGGAAAAAAGATTGGAGAAGGACAATATTGAAATCTGAACCAGTAGTCTTGTAGACTGAGAAGTAATATTGCTAGTGGTGTGACAGCTTCCAGCTACCACTTCCAGATCTGCTGAAAAGCTAATTACCTTAAGAATTAGTTGATCATGAGTAAAATGTGTAGTAGGTTTATCTTTTGTGTGTGTGTGTGTATGTGTGTGTGTGGTTCTGGGGATTGAACCCAAGGGCATTCTGCCTCCAATTTACACTTGCAGCCCTATTTTACTTTTTATTTGGAAACAGTCTCACTAAGTTGCGGAGAGCCTCACTAAGTTGCTGAGAGCCTGGCCGCGAACCTGGGATCTTCCTGTCTCAGCCTCCCAAGTACTGGGATTACAGGTGTGCGCCACCATGCCTGGCTGCAGTAGGTCTTTTTTGCCACATTTATCCTCTTTTGGTGCTCATCTGTCTTTGACGGACGTATACACACTACAGTGTGATCATCAGTTTCTTTACTCTAGTAGCAGTGTTTTTTCTCATTTGGAAAGCAATTTGGGGAACTTCAGACTGTATATTTTATCAGTGAAGCAAAAGTACTTAGGGATTATTTCATGTATTTATTCATTTATTTCCTAGATGTCTCAGCCAGATGTCCTCTTACTTGTTCAAGAATGTCTAAAGAACAGTGGTAAGGCCAAATTCTTCCCACATTTTTCCTCTTAGTTTTGTCTTTTGTCTATAAATTTGATATATCTTATTACTCAAACATTCAAAAGAGTCATATAATTTAAAATTATATGTATGTATGAGTAATTCAAAGCAAAAATCAAAGGAAATGGCCATGAGTTAAGTAATTAGAGTCCTGTTAGTAGTTCTGTATGGAATAACCATTTCAAAGTAAAGCGTTTAGTTTGATGATGACATCACAATTTATAAAGATTAAATGAGTCCTAGACTGATTATGCAAAATATGTATAATTTTAGTCTTAGGGTAAAATTAAAGGATAGTATGCTTTATTTAATGGCTTAATGTTTTACAAATGGGAAATAGGTGTGACCCAACTAACAGTTGTTCCTGAGTAGGTTCATCTATTGTTTTAGTCAATATGATGTCCAACTTGGGGTTTTATAAAATTTCCTGATTTCATTGGCCTCATTAATTGTCCCATCCCTTGAATTTAGTCATTCCTATCCTTTTTATTTTGGTTGAACAAAACATTTTAACATTTCTTATTATTTCAATCAAATATTTTGACACTAAACATTGTAACAGTTTTTTGTTTTGTTGTGTTTTTATGGTACTGAGGATTGAACCAAGGGCATTCTACATCTGAGGTACATCCCCAGCCCTATTTTATTTTTTATTTGGAAACACTATCACTCAGTGTTGAGGGCCTCACTAAGTTGCTGAGGCTGGCCTTGAACTTGATATCCTCCTGTCTCAGCCTCCCAAGTACTGGTATTACAGGCATGAGTAACCACACCAGCTTAATTTTTTATTTTGAAACAGAGTCTTGCTATATTACTGAGACTGTCCTCAAACCTATAATCCTCCTGTCTCGGTCTCCCAAGTACTAGGATTACAGATGTGCACTACCGTGTTCAAGTCAGTTCTTGATTTTTTTTCTTTTTGTGGTACTGTGGATTGAACCCAGGGGTAATCTACTTCCAAGTTATACCCCCAACCCTATTTTATTTTTATTTTGAAACAGGGTCTCGCTAGGTCACTGAGGGCCTTGCTAAATTGCTAAGGCTGGCCCAAGCCTGAAATCCTGTTTCAGCCTCCCAAGTACTGGTATTTACGGTCATGTGCTACCATGCCCGGCTTATAATAGCTTTTGAGTCAATTTTGCTTTTAAACCTTCTGTCCATATTCCAAATTATGTCCTAGTAATACATTAACTTTATAAAATAAAGATTTTAGATTGGCTTGGTGGCTCATGCCTATAATCCCATTACTTGGGAAGCTAAAAAAGGAGGATCACAGGCTTGAGACCAGCCTCAGCAATTTATCAAGGCCCACAGCAACTTAGTGAGACCTTGTTTCAAAATAAAACCTACATAGGGCTGGGGGTATAGTGTAGAGGTAGAAGGTTTCTGGGTACACCCCCCAGTTCTACAAAAAATAAGTGAATGAATGAATGAATGAATGGATTTTAGCTGGTTGTGATGCTGCATACCTGTAATCCCAGAGATTTGGGAGGGAGGGCCTTGTCAAATTGCTGAGGCTGGCTGAGAACCTGCGATCCTCCTGTCTCAACCTCCCAAGTACTGGGATTACAGGTGTGCACCACCATGCCTGGCTGTATTTTCTTCTTTCAAGTCATTTCAGAGTTTCCTTTAGTAATGTCTTTGAAAAGGCTGAACAGATAAACCACAATTGGTACTTGTACTTTCTACTTCTGTTTTTAAACAGAGCTTTAATTAACCTACTTAATATTTGTTTTCTTCTTTCCTCAGACTCTTTTGTTGATGTTGATGCTGACTTCCATGCAAGAGTTCCAGTCGTGGTGTGCAGAGAAAAGCAAAGGTCTCAGTTTCTTTAAGCTGTTTGTTGACTCTCACCTTGCCAAAAGCACAAGTACTTCACTAAGTCTTAATTCCGACTTCTAAGAATATTAAGCTCCTTACAGTTATGTCACATGCTTCCTATGTATTTTCCTATATTTTGGCATTGGATGCAAGAGGGAAGTCTTTTTTTATTTAAAAAAGGATAAAATTACTTAGAAGAGAAAAATATTAGGAAGGAAATATTTTGACCTTTTATAACTGGATTAAAAAGCAACCTTATCAGATGGTTGTTTGGTCTAATCACTTTTATTTGCCATCCTTTTAGCAGCATTTGTAGTGCTGGTGAGCAGTTATGTGACCTCACCCATATGTATTTCCATCCTTCTTTTACTATCACCACCGTGAGTGGGTGGTTTGTAAGCTATAATAAATCTTCACTAAGCAGACTGCGCCAACACTCAGAAAAACACTCTTTTACTGTTATGTAGATAAGGCAAGTTATGCTCCCATTTTAAAATTTTATAAAATTCTTCTTTGCATGTCCCCTCCCAAAGAGTTTCAGTACATTAAAACACAAAGTTCTTAGCAGGGCTCGGTGGCGCACACCTGTAATCCCCGTACTTGGAAAACTGAAACAGGAGGATTGCAGGTTTGAGGACAGCCTCAGCCAGACTCTGCTTCAAAAAAAGTAAATAAATACAATAGGGCTGGGAGTGTAGCTGGGAGGTAGAACACCCATGTTCTGAAAAATAAAGTTTACTAAGAAAATGTAACCACATCTTTTTTTTTTTTTTAATCCTATTTCTTAAATGGTCAATGAAGACTTAGGAAGTTTAAGGTTTTTTTGTTTTTGTTTGTTTGGGTCCAGCTCTACACACTAGCCCTTATTACTTTCAAATAGGGTCTTGTTAAGTTGCTGAGACTGGCCTTGAACTTGCAATCCTCCTGTCTCAGCCTCCCAGATACTTAGATTACAGAGGTGTGCCACCACTCCTGTCTAGGGTTTTCTTTCTTTTTTTTTTTTTAAGGTATTTATTATGAACATAAATTCACTGTTGGTATAAAAAATACTGATACTTCTATAACACATTTTTCTTTTTTCTTTTTCCCTCCCATCTTCACACTCACTCCCATCAGTGGTCTTCTTTGTAAAGTAAGTGCAGGAAATGAAAATGCTTGTCTGACAACAAAGCACTTAACAGCCCTCGGAAAACTAGAACCAAGGCTGATTCCTTTGGTGATTGCATTTAGGTACTGGGCAAAGGTAAGTTTGAGTTCTTTAAATATATGTGTACATATTGTAATATGCACTATGCTTCAATTTTTACTAGGTTTATCTAATCTTAAATGTTTAGATGGCATATTTATAGGCATCAAAAGAGTAGGCATATGAATATTGGACTTTAATATATACAGAAGGAAAATTCAGAGTTTCCATTTTGCTATACCAATATTGCTTGAAAGAGCGAAATGACTTATGGTGCTTATTAAAGTGATATTTGGGTCAAATCCCAGAGTGGCCTAAGAACTTGTAATCTACCTAGTTTCCCAGATTCCTAAGCACAGTAAAGTTTAAAATAAATCTTCTCATACCATTTCTAATAACATATCCAAGGACCCCCAAAATAAGTGAAAACTAACCTCTCTGGTCTGGCTTACATTTATACAATGTTTTAATAAGTTATTTCAATTGAAATGCTCTAATAAACAGAGCATTTAATATTCCTGAAAGTGTAAGGTCATATCATGATTATAAAAATTGATATTCTATGAGGTGTCATATGGAGGAAGCAAAAGCTTTACTGATTACGGTACAGTGGTAACGAGATGACTCCAGTTTCTTGGATCCAGGTAAACAGAAGATGCCCTGCCCATAATTGGGTGAATTGGTAATTATAATATGCTATTCTTTGAAAACTGCCTTCTGCTTTATGACTAAGTAGGCTGTGCTTCTTTAGTTATTTCTATTAGCACTGATGAGTTTACCAACATTCTGTCCCCAAATCTCCTTTGTGACCAAAGCATGCACTTGCAGAGCTGTAAGTTGAGAGGACCATTGAACTGAGCAAAATCAGTTGGCTTATAAAACATACATTTTAACTGAGTGGATTTACCATAGATGTCAAAAATAAAATGGCAAATATTTTAGGGCCCTTCATGAGAAATTAACAGGATTGAATATTTCAAATGGAAACTTTCACTCCAAATCACAGTATGTGATTATTGCAAAAGCATAAGGAAATTGTATATTGTGTCTCTGTGCTGTGTTTGTTTTGTGGTCCTGGTAGTCAAGCATAGGACCTTGCATATGCTAAGCAAGTGCTCTACCACTGAGCTATACTCCTACCCACCATTGTGCCTCTCTGTTCTGAGCAATCACTGTAAATCCTGTAATACGTAGGAATGAGGTTTCCGGTTTTAGGACAAATTGCTTAAATTACAATTGGTGCAAAAGAATGATGAGCCTCTTTCTCTCGTTGTAGCTTTGCAGTATAGATCGCCCTGAAGAAGGAGGCCTGCCACCTTATGTGTTTGCCTTGATGGCCATTTTTTTTCTTCAACAGAGGAAAGAACCTCTTCTGCCAGTTTATCTAGGATCATGGGTAGGAAACTTTTTGTGCTTATATATCTGATACTGATTTTATTGTAGATCTACAAGTCCTTAGACATAATTTTAAAATCTAAGAACCTAATCAGATGTGAAATAGTTTTCTTTCTTTTACTGGTATGAATATTTATACCTTGCATTGCTAAAATGTTAATATGATGACAAGATGCTACCCTATACCTGGCTAAGGATACCATTATCTTTCTAGACTATAGAATTTTAGTTTTTGAAACATCTGTGGACCCGAACCTATATTGAATTTATCATTTGATGCATTCATTCTTTGGATACAGTTATCTAATTTTATACTTGAATTAACATATCTCCAGACAGACTATAGGAAGCATTTTTTTCACTGTGACTTACTTATCTGCTTACTTTTATTTATTTATTTACTTATTTTTATTTTTTTAAATAAATATAGGATCTTGCTATATTGTTTAGACTGGCCTCAAACTCTTGGACTCAAACAATCCTCCTGCCTCAGTCTCTTGAGTAGCTGGGTCTTCAGGCATGTACCACTCACCCAGTAATAACTTACTTTCCTGCTGTTTTACTTCTGTTTATTCCTATAACTTGTAAAACAAAAGCAAATAGAAGCATCAGAATTGCTACCTGTACTGTAAGATGCAGAGGTCAACAGTTACCTCTGGAATAATATTTTAATATTACCTTTAAGATAAATTGGACTTCAATAATATAACCACTCTTTCTCTCTGAATAAATGGGGAGACTGAGGTTGGAGGATCACGAGTTCAAGGACAACCTGGGCATCTTAGCAAGATTCTATCTCAAAAAAAAAAGAAAGAAAGAAAAGAAAAATAAAGCTGGATTGATTTGTTCAAATAATAAGATTTAGCCAGGCATGGTGGCGCATCTTGTAATCCCAGTACTTGAGAGACTGAGACCGGAGGATCTGGGTTCGTGGCCAGTTTTCGCTACTTAGACCCTGCACAACTTAGTGACACTCTGTTTCCAAATAAAGAATAAAAAATAGGGCTGTGGGTGTAGCTTGGAAGTAAAATGCTCCTGGGTTCAATCTCCAGTACCGCAAAAAAATAAATAAATAAACAATAATAATAATAATAAGATTCTTGATTAATTTGCCAGGCATAGGGGTACATGCCTATAATTCTAGTACTTGGGAAGCTGAGACAGGAGGATTTCAGGTTCTGAGCCAACCCCAGCAATTCATCAAGGCTCTCAGTAAGTTAGTGAAACCCTCTTAACAAATAAAAAATAAATAAAATAGGTCTGGGGCTATAGCTTGGAGGTAGAATGCCCCTGGTTCAATCCCCAGCACCACACACACACAAACACATACACAAAGGATTCTGAATTTAAGAATTGTTTTCAAGTAAGATTTAAGAAACCATCTTTTAAGTTCAAAATGATATTATTATTCATATTCCCTCTGTCTTTCTGTCTGTCTGTCTGTCTCTGTCTCTGTCTCTGTCTCTGTCTCTGTCTCTCTCTCCCCGGATTGAACCCAGAATCATTTTACCTCTGAGCTCTATACCCCTAGCCCTATTTTATTTTTATTATTTTTTTTGAAACAGGGGCTCACTAAATTGTTGACAGCCTCACTAAGCTGCTAAGGCTGGCTTTGAACCTGTGAGCTTCCTGTCTCAGCCTCCCAAGTACTAGGATTCCAGGCGTGTACCACCATGCCTGGCTGATAATATTCTCTTGCCCTTAGAATCTTCATTTTTAATCCTTAGATATTTATCTTATAAAATGTTCTTATGTGTATACTTAGAGAAAGACTGAAAAGCTGACTTTGCACACTGGATATTTTCACTGTTTTTCTTCTTATGGCTTCTCTTCTTTTATTTTTTTTTTATTTTTTTAATTTTTTTTGCGGTACTGGGGATTGAACTCAGGGACATTCTACCTCCGAGCTATACCCCCAGCCCTATTTTTTATTCTTTATTTTGAAACCAAGTCTCACTAAGTTGCAGAGTGCCTCACTAGGTAGCTGAGGCTGGCCGAGAACCCAGATCCTCCAGTCTCAGCCTCCCAAATGCTGGGATTACAAGCATGCGCCACCACGCCCGGCTCGGCTTCTCATCTTTTAAGAATATGTTCTAGAGTAGTAGTTCTTACCTATGGGTACACATCAGAATATATGATTATAAAAAATTTTTTCTTTATACTTAATAGACTGAGATTTAATTAAGCCGAGACTTTATCTGCCAGACCCAGGAATAAAGACCGACACAGAATATGCCACTTCTCCTCTCTCCTGGTATAAGCAATTAAAGTATGTTAGTATCCTAGTGTCTAATGTGGTTCTTTGTGCCTGTGACACTGAGAAGAAAGACTGCAGGACCACAAGAGAGTACTCTGCCAGACTCCTCTCCTGGTGGAAAGAATGAGTGAGGGAACAAAGTCAAACAGACGCAAGGTAGAAATCTCTGAACATCTTTGAAAGTCTTTTTCTTTTTTTTTTTTTTTTTTTTTTTTTTTTTTTTTTTGCTGTACTAGAGATTGAAACCAGGGGCATTCTGCCTTCTGAGTTACATTCCCAGTCCTATTTTTTAATCCTTATTTTGAAACAGGGTCTCACTAAGTTGCACAGGGCCTCACTGAGGCTGCAAACCTGCTATCCTCCTGTCTCAGCCTCTCAAGTACTGGGAGTACAAGCATACATCACCACACCCGGTCTTGAAGGTTTCCTTTTACCTGGATCCAAGAGAGGCTGGAGCATAGGCTGTGACCGAAACAGTTGAACCCAAAAGGGCTGAAACAAGTTGGTCATGTGGTCTTGCTCACCACTGACTTACAGAGCAACAGCTGCCTTTTCATGTGTCCTGATCTTCTCTGCCTAGTCGTTTACCATTCATGGGAGGATATAGGAAAAAAGTATCTCTCTACTGGTGATGAAATCCTCTTTAGGATTTGCTTAAGACTAGTAAGAATACCCTTTTCCATTGCCAGTGTGTTTTCTTTGTAGTGAAACTGGAAACTCTTTAGAGTTTAGCAACACTGAATTTTATTCTGATTGTATCATTTGATTTTTCAAGGGCTGTTTTTTTCTTCTTCTTCTTTTGTGATACTGGGGATTGAACCCACAGGCATTCTACCTCCAAGCTATGCCCCCAGCTCGATTTTATTTCTTTATTTGGAAACCGGGTCTCACTAGGTTTGAAAGAGGTTTGCTATGTTGCCGAGGCTGACTTTGAACCTGTGATCTTCCTGCCTCAGCCTCCCAAGTACTTGGGATTACAAGCATGTGCCACCACACCTGGCTTTTTAATTTTTCAAGATTTAATGACAAAAACAGGTATGCGGCAATCAAACACTGAATTGAATTCTATGGACCAAATACATTCTACCTCTGAGCTACACCCCAGCCCTAGTTTTTATTCTTTATTTGGAAACAGGGTCTTGCTAAGTTGCAGAGGGCCTCACTAAGTAGCTGAGGCTGGCCTCGAACCTGTGATCCTCCTGTCTCAGCTTCCCAAATACTGAGATTACAAATGTGTACCACCATGCCTGGCTATACTCTTACTTTCTGAACAAAATGATCTGTAGATCTTAGTGTTATGAACTAGTCAAACGTTGGTTTACTGGCTTCTGCTGTGAGCTTAGTCAAAAATATAAAGCCATTGAGGGGAAAGGAATTAGTATTTTTCCTACTAGATATTTTGCATGCATTCTTTGGAAAATCCATTGAGATACTCATAATTATGTTTATGAAAGTATCAAAACTGTTAATTCCTTCAGGGAATACAAAGATGAAAAGGATTAAATTATCTGTCAAGAAGTTTAGTATATTGTACTCTTGTGCTCTGATTTATCTTTCTAGAAGTGTTTAGCCAGCTGGGTGTAGTGGCATATACCTTTAATCCTAGTACATGGAAGGCAGAGACAGGAGGATCATAGGTTAGAGACCAGCCTTAGCAACTTAGCAAGACTCCAAGAAACCTAGCGAGATTCTATTTCAAAACAAAAATAAAAAGGGCTAGGGTATACTTCGAAGGTAAAATGCCCCTCAGTTCAATTACTAGTAACACAATAAAAAAGTAAATGCAGAGCGCCAAGCATAGTGACACATGCTTGTAATCCCAGTACTTGGGAGGCTGACACAGGAGGATTGTAGGTTCAAGACCAGCCTCAACAACTTAGTGAGACCCTGTTTCAGAATGAAAGTTGTGATTATAGCTCTGAGGTAGGATGCCCCTGGGCTCAATCTAGTACAAAAAAAAAAAAAAGCTAACGCAGAGACTATATAAGATTGATTTCAAGAGAAAAAAAAAATTATCAAAGACAGAAGGGACTTTTTATTATGATAAAGTCAATAGATCAGAAATATGAAACTCATAAATATTTGTACCTACTAAAATAAAAACAAAATACTCAATGCAAAAAATTGATCATATCTATTCTACTGTCAGAGGAGGTACTGGGAATTGGACCTACAGCCTTGCCCATGCTAGGCAAGTGCTGTACCACTGAGCTACAACCCCATCCTTGAGAGGAGATTTTTAACACTCCTATCAGCTCTTGACTCCTACTTTAGTTAAACACAAAATCAGTGTAAGTATTAGTGATCTGTAGACACTATCATCCACCTTGACCTAATTGATATTTGTAGACAGTTCTCTCAACAACTACAGAGTACACATTTTTTCAAGTGCTTACCAAAATAGACCATATACTGGTTCGTAAAAGAAGTTTTAATACATTTGTAAGGATTGAAACCATCGAGCATTTGTTTTAGCCAAAATAGATTAAGTTAGAATTTATATAGAGATGTAAACAAAAAGGTATTTAGGAAAAATCACTGCATTTGGAAATTAAACAATGCGCTAAGTATGAGTAAAAGATGAATCACATAGGAATTAGAAAATATTTTGAACTGCTTACTGGACATAGTGGCACACACCTGTAATTTTAGTGAATCGGGAGGGTAAGGGAGAAAGGACTGCTTGAGCTCAGAAGTTCAAGGACAGTCTGGACAACATAGCAAGATTCTGTCTCCGAAAAGAAAGAGAAAAAATATTTGAACTAAATGATAATACAAGTTATCAAAATTTATGAGAGGCAGCTAAACTAGTGTTCATAAGAGAATTTGTAACTTAATTTGCTTAAATATGAAATATGAAAGGTCTAAAATCAGTGATATAAAATTCTACTTCACAAAGCTAGAAAGTAAACAGCAAAATAAACCCAAAACAGATAGAAGAAGGAAATAATGAAGAGCAAAGTTAATAAACAGAAAATAGAGTAATAGTAGAGAAAACTAACAATGCCAGACTGTTTCTTTTATCAGCAATATCAGGGTTAGGCCAGGCATGGTGGTGGATGCCTATAGTCCCAGCTACTCAGGAAGCTGAGGCAAGAGGATCACTTCAGCCCACGAGTTTAAGACCAGCTTCAGCAACTTGGTGAGACTCCATCTCAAAAAAAAAAAAAAAAGTATCAGGGTTATCTCTTTGATCAACAAAGTGGATAGATTGATTTAAAAAAGAACACAAATAACAAGAATGAAAGAAAGATTATCACTTCAAATCTTAAAGACATAATGGGTAAAAAGAGAATATTATTTAAAAAGAACATTGTAAGCAGGACATGGTGGTGCATGCCTATAATCCTAGTACCTGGGAGGCTGAGACAGAAGGATCAAGACCAGCCTCAGCAATTTTATGATTCTCCGCAACCTAATGAGACCCTGTTTCAGACAAAAGAAAAAAATAAAAAAAGCTGGGGGTATAGCTCAGAGGTAGAATGCCTCTGGGTTTAATCCCCAGCAATACACACACACACAAATATTATAAATAATTTTATGCAGATAAATAAGAAAACCTAGATAAAACACTTTTTTTCCTCCTCCTCCTCCTACTACTGGGGATTGAACTTCAGGGGCACTTTATCCCAGACCTGCATCCCTGTCCCTATTTATTTATTTATTTATTTATTTATTTATTGTGGTACTGGGGATTGAACTCAGGGGCATTCTGCCTCCGAGCTATACCCCGAGCCCTATTTTTTATTCTTTATTTTGAAACAGGGTCTCACTAAGTTGCAGAGTGCCTCACTAGGTAGCTGAGGCTGGCCTCGAACCTGGATCCTCCAGTTTCAGCCTCCCAAATGCTGGGATTACAAGCGTGCGCCACCACGCCCGGCTCCCTTTTTATTTTTTATTTTGCGACAGGGTCTTGCTAAATTGCTGAGGCTAGCCTCAAATTTGTAATCCTCCTTCCTCAACCTCAAGTATCTGGGATTACTGGCATATGCCACCGTGCCCAGTCAAAATACACATATTCTTTATATGACTAAATACAAAAGGATTGTTTGATTTAAAAAAAATAGCTAACATTTATTCTATATCCACTAAAGAAATTGAATTTGCAATTAAAAACCTTCCTATAGCTGGGCATGCACACCTGTAATCCTAGTACTCGGAAGACTAAGACTGGAGGATCTTAAGTTCAAAGCTAGCGTCAGCAACCTAGCAAGGTTCTCAGCCATTTAGTGAGACCCTGTTTCCAATTAAAAAGTAAAATAGTGCTGGAGGTATAGTTCAAAGATATAATGCCCCTGGGTTCAATCCCCAGCACCACAAAAAAATTAAATACAATTTTTTAAGACTTGTCTACAAAGAAAAGCTCCAGGTCAAAATGACTTCACTGGTGAATTCTAACACTTAAGGAAGAAATAATACTAGTTCTATACAAACTCTTTCAGAAAATAGGAAAAATTTGAAGCCAGAATTACTCTTGGTACCAAAACCAGACAAAGACATTAAAAAACAATGCATATATCATGAGCATGTACACCAAAACCCTTAGCCAAATATTAGCAAATCAAGTCAGAAATATGCAAAGGATATATCACAACCAAATGAGACGTCTCCGAGGAATACAAGATTGATTTAGCATTAGAAAATCAATATAACTCACTATCTTAGCAGAATAAAGGAAGCTGTATGATCGTCATTGTTTGGAAGGGATAAGAAACACTTGACAGAATTCAGCTCTTATTTCAAATAAGGACTCTAACTGGGAACTGGAGGGAATGTCCTCAACCTGAAAGTCAACATCTGTGAAAAACATCTGTAGCTAACATTATACTTAGGAGTAGAAAAGTGGGTGTTTTCACTATCATGTTAGAAACAAAAGAAGTAGGGGGTCCAGGCGTGTCTTTGGCATAGTGATTTCGATTTCTTTGTGTACATACCCAGAAGGAGGATTGCTGTGAATCATATGGTAGTTCTATTTTTAGTTTTATAAGAAAACTTCATACTATTTTTCATAATAGCTACACTAAGTTACATTCATACCAACAGTGTATAAGCCTTCTTTCTCTACGTTATCTCCAACACTTGTTATCAAGGAGAAAAAATCCTTACTGACTCATGCAAAAACTGGCTAGCACTGTTAAACAAATGCAATAAAGTTGTAGGATATAAAATCAACTTACAGAAATCACTAGCAAAAACTTGGGTAAAAAAAAGAAAGAAACTAAAGAAAGTGCCAGCTTTCCCTGTTTGTATTCAACATTTTCAGGACGTCCTAACCATTGCAATAAGGAAGAAAAGGCGTAAAAAGACTTAGAAGGAAGAAATAGCCATTTCTTGTATGTTTCGGTGACCATTTTTTTAAGTAGAAAATCCTCATAAAACTACAAAAATAAACCGGGCGTGGTGGCGCACGCTTGTAATCCCAGCATTCAGGAGGCTGAGACCGTAGGATCCGGGTTCGAGGCCAGCCTCAGCTACCTAGTGAGGCACTCCCCAACTTAGTGAGACCCAGTTTCAAAATAAAGAATAAAAAATAGGGCTGGGGGTGTAGCTCGGAGGTAGAACGCCCCTGAGTTCAATCCCTAGTACCGCAAAAAAAAAAAAAACTACAAAAATAGCTCTTAGAAGTAAAATAAACCAGGTATGGTGGCTCGTACTTGTAATCCTAGTACTTGGGAGGCTGAGACAGGAGAATCCTAGGTTTGTGGCCATCCTCAGCAACTTAGACCCTGTTTCAAAATAAAATACGGCTGGGAGTGTAGCTTAGAGGTGGGATGCCCCTGGGTTCAATACCCAGTACTACAAAAATAATGTAATAATATTATTAAAGTTTAGTCAGATCAGAGCCTGGCGTGGTGGCACACGCTTGTATTCCCAGTACTTGGGAGGCTGAGACTGGAGCATCCAGCTTCACGGCCAGCCTCAGCTACTTAGTGAGGCCCTCCGCAAATTAGTGAGACCCTGTTTCAAAATAAAGAATAAAAAATAGGACTGGGAGTGTAGCTTGGAGGTAGAATGCCCCTGGGTTCAATCCCCAGTACCACAAAAAAAAAAAAAAAAAAATTAGATCATAGGCTTTATAAAGTTCATGTACAAAAATCAACTGTACCTTTATATAGTAGCACACATTTGGAAAAAAAAAAAGTTTTAAAAAATTGGATTGAGCTGGAAACCATGGTGTACACCTGTAGTCCCATCCATTCAGAAGGCTGAGGCAGGAGGATCAATTGCAAAGTCAAGGCCTTTACAACAGGGCAAGACCCTGTCCCTCCCCCCACCCCAAGATATCTAGCAATCCTCCCGGAAGCATACAATACTTAAGAATAACTTTGACACAAATTGTGCAAGATTTCTAAACTGGAAACTGTAAAATGTTGCTGAGAGAATTAGATAAAGCTAAAGAAAAGAAAGAAAAATAAATGTTTTGACTCCCTCACCCCCCCAAAAATTAGATAAAGCAAGATAGATGTGGAAACAAACCAAGTCTCTAGGAATTAAGAGACTCAATTATTATTTTTCAGCAAAGGTGCCTACGCAGTTCTTTGGAGGAAAGGGAAGTCTTTTTTAGTAAATGATGCTAGAAAAACTAGATATCCATAAGGAAAAAAATGAGCACTAAATTTCTATCTTACATAGTACCCCAAAATTAATTCAAAGTGAGACAAAGACCTAAATGGAAAAGTTAAAACTATGAAACTCACTCGCAATAAGTTTTTGCAGCAAGGATTTCTTAAAACATTAAAAAACAAACAGATGAAGAAAAATACTGTAAATTAAACTTTAAAACCTCATTCGAAATACTGTAAATTAAACTTTTAAACTTCTTTCATTAAGGAAAAAAAAAAATGTGACCAGGTGCTGTGGTACACACCTATAATCCCAGCTACTTTCAGGAGACTGAGGCAGAAGGATAGAAAAGTGTAGGTCAGCCTGGGCAACTTAGTGAGACTCTGATGCAGACTTTTTTAAAAAAAGGCTGGAGATGTGGTTGCCTAGCATGAGCAAGGCCCTGGGTGCAATCTACAGTACTGCAAAAAAAAGAAAGAAAAGAGAAAAAAAAGCAAACATCAACTGGAAGAAAATACCAAATACCTACATCTAACAGTTACCATGCCTAGTATTTTCTTTTTTTTTTTTTTTTTT
>PVLC010017434.1:0-33750 GCA_004027655.1 Graphiurus murinus
TTTTCCATTTATATTCTTCACCAAGTATCATATTAATAAAATCAGTCAATTTTATCAAAGATTGTATAAAATATATTTGAAAAATATATGAAAACATTTTTTGTAAAGATGCCCTAAATGGCTGATTTAATTAAATCATAGTAATTTGAAATTGCATACATATACATATATATACTCATATATTTGTGCATATATTTTTATAAAATAAATCTAAGCTAATTCAATATTAAATAATTACTACAAATATTTCAATATTCCTGAATTTCCAGTGGACTTCATAATTTATAGCAATTACCTGTGTTTAAAAATATGAAATATGAAGAAAACCATATAGATAAAGATCTAAATATAAACTATTAAGTTAGAGTATATTTCTAAACATACTTGTCTTGAGTTTTAATAAATTTAAAATTGTTATATTTTAAAGTAATTCAATAGAAGCCAGGAATTATGGTGCACACCTGCCATCCATGTACTTAGGAAGCTGAAAAAGGAGGATTATAGATTTGAGGTCAGTCTCAGCAATTTAGTGAGACACTCAGCAACTTATAAAACCCCGTTCAAAATTAAAATAAATAAATAAATAAAAAGACTGGGGGGGTATCTCACAGGTAGAATACTCCTGGGTTCAAGCCCCAGTATCAAATAAATAAAAATAAAGTAAGACAGCAAAGAAACTAAATATTTTAATATTAAAAAATTCTTGATTGTTGAACTAAAAAATTCTAATTAAATTTAAAATGGAGAAGTACTCACTGCCATATAAGATATTTCTATGTAGTTTCATTGAAATTGATATAATTAGAAAACAAATATATCTTTTAAAACAGCAACTGTTTTAGTATTTTGTCACTTTAAGATGTTTCCTGAATTTTGTAGTTCAGTGGATTAGTACAGACTTCCTTCACCTTTGCTGTGCAGGCAAGGAAGGAAAGCATGTATTCTTTTGACCTAGATGCCAAGCTGGCTTTTCTGTTTCTCTCTTGGCCTGGAGTGCTCTTCTCCCAGGCAATCCACATGGCTTCTCAGCTCCTCACTTAACTCCACATTTTCTGTTCTCTTCTTAAATGTCATCTTTTCAAAACAACTCTCTCTAGTTACTTTCTGAAGTAGCACAACTCACAAGGTAGTCTAATTTTCCCCTTACCCTGCTTTATTTTTCTCCACTATAAATAATTCCTAATATATTAAATAACTAGTTTGTTATTTTCTGTCTTGTTCATTAAAATTTAATATACATGAGACCAGAATCTTTCTTTTTTTCCTACCATTTGTTTAGCCCTTGGAACACTACCTCTCATCTGGTAATGGGGATGTGCTTCCAACCCTGGCACCTAACAGATGGCTTATTTTGAAGCTGCTATTTTTTCTCCTTTGTTGTTCCCTTTACCTCCACCTCCTGTTATCAAATAAAATATTCTTGCTTGTTTACTAACAGAAGGGGACCTGGCACCTGTGGATCTGAAGAAGAAGTGATTCAAGGAAGACTCAGACATGAACTATGCCCCTCCTGATAAACACTGCAGCAAGACCCCTGCCCATGGATCTGGATAAGAACTGCTCAGGGAAGACTCAGAACAGGAGCTGATTCCCTTCTGATAAGACATGAACATGAACCTAAAGAGCTAACTTTTGAAATAAATTTCTTTTTCGTTCTTCTCGAAGGCTTGTTCCAACTATTTGATTTGGCAAATTGAGGCAACTACTAGGATTCGGTAATAGTCTCTCTATAAATATGTGTGTATAAAAATACATAACCCCCCATAGTATACACAACAGAAGGAATATATCCTAATACAAACTATGGTATTAATAGTAAAATATGAATACTGGTTCATCAGTTGTTACAAATCTACCACCCAAATGTGAACCATAATATGAAGAGACCTAGGAGATGGAGATAAAGAGATATAGAAAAAATATATTTTTCACTTAATTTTCTATAAATCCAAAACTACTCTCAAGAAAAGTCTATAAATCTAAAAGGATAAGCAGAGGGATAATAAAAGTGGGAGGCAGGAAAAAATAGAGGAAGACATAAGGAGATAGAAAAGGAGGGGGGCATTGAGTTTGTGTGTTTGTTTTATTTTAACCTCTGATAACTGTGTATATTAGGCTAACATCTGAAGAATCCTATAACTCTCTCAGGTTCTTGGCAGAAAGCAAACAGCACACTGAGTTTAAAGCTGAAGAGAGATGCAGATGGGTAAGTGGTGTAGAGGAGAACTGGGTTGCAGAGTAAAGCACTTCAGGGCCAGTAACAGTAGGGCCTTGTCATCATGCCTGAGACTGAAAAACCTTTGGAGAAAGCTGAAAACATTTTTTCCAAGGAGAGCAGACAGCCTGAGCTATTGTCACAGTGGGGGAGATGGAATACATAACCTGTGCACATTTACTCCTTTCTGCCGGTATTTTTGTATGGAGCATAGGACACAAAATGACTTCAGGAACTCATAAACAACTTATTTGGACATGCCAATTATATAAATTATGAGATATGAACAACCTCAGGAACTCATAAAGTAAATTGTTTGGACATGGCAGCATATGGCTCAGACTAACATGCCTGTGATGCAGTTGATAATAGATCCTTGGATCATAAATTTCTCACTGCATTTGTGGACTTATGTCGTAAATACGTTTGTGGTTACTGAAAAGTGTATGGTGACATTTGATATGCCTGCCAAGGACACTTGACAGCATCTATAGAAACCCTATAGAATAGCAGCTTTTTCAATATACAATGAGCTGAGCTATTGCTTATGTCACAATGAGTCTACCACGTGTACTACTCTGATCCAGCAACTTAGCTTTGACCTTGCTCTTGCTGACCCAGGATCTGTGTGACTCTTCAGCCTTCTCAGTAGCCAGACCAACTTCAGAATCTTTTTTCGATTCCTGGATTTGGTTCATTATTCTCTTTCTCTCTGCTTGTTTGTAGCTTTTTATTGGCTAATAATTTAAAGCGCTTGAATGATGGAATTCGTATATTGTCTAGTAAACTCATTAGAATTGTTACTTAGAAGTCTTAGTGTGAAGTATACCACTGGATGTTCATTCATGGCTAAATTTCTTTGACAAAGCAGCTGCCCAGCATCAGAAACTAGCTTAACTCTACTTAGAGAATTTCTTAATAATGTCCTGCATGCTCTACTTTTGAATGTTGAGTAAATATCATGACATTGTGGAAAAGCATAAATCATGTGTGACATGACTTAATGATCTAGAAACTTGTGGCCTGTTACTTGTGACAACTCTTCTGAGGTTCTTTTTTTGTGTAAACAACACAGAAGCCAGAGAGGCGGGGAGTGTGGTTACAGGCTGGTTTCATGATGAACATCAGAAAACAGGAAACAGTAGATCTTCTGAGGCAGATGGATTGCTTCACACTCAAGGTACTTTCTTCAGAAATCCTGTACCCTATGTCCAACTTCATGCAAGTTATTTTGGAAGTCTTAGACAAAATGTTAGGCCACACTAACTCAAATGGTCTTTCTTTTAATCTCTTCTGTTATTTTGTTGCAATATTTAGTGTTCTTTTTATAACTTTAGCCACAATTAGATTAATTGATTTTCATATATTGTTCAATATGCATGGTTCTCTTAATCAATAGTTTATAAATTATCCAAGTGTTTCAGATTTGAAAAGTAAATACTTCTCTTAGTTTTCCAGAAACTGTAGTCAGCTATTCCAAATCCCTACCTTGTATTTCTTACCACAATACTTTGAATCCTAGTAAGCTAATGTTCCTTATTGCTATTCTTTACCTTTTCTCCATCTGCTTAATGTTTTCCTTCCTCCTGTACAACTACCATTACTATTAAAAATTATAAAATGACAAACATATGATAGCAATTGTAACAGTGATGGTTCTAAATAACATTAAGAATTAGGTCATCTAATAATTGCACTGGCCCAATGTGGCAGTTACTATTATTATCAAATATTTACAGGTGAAAATTTGAAACACAGTGAACTGAGCTCACAACTGGAACAGAGGGAAAGGGTCTGGCATCGACCTCTAGGAACTTAATAATTACACATGATCACCTTTCTTATTAAAATATTTTAACACCTTGAATAAAATTCTCTTCTATTACTTGTTGGTTCACCCCATGAGACTGTCACTCCTCTCATAATTGGTATGTATTGAAGTTTGGTCCTAGTGTTTTTCTTCTTGTATGCTGTTGTTCTCTCCCTAAACCAGTCCTAAATTGCATTCTGGTAAACCATAAAACCTTAGAATTAATTAATGACACTTTTAAATGAACTTGGAAAAATGGAGATATGCATCGATTAATTTTAAAAATATTTTATTAGTTTATTGCAAGTATACATCATAGTAAGAGTCCACGTAACACAAATATACACACAACACACAGCCCTTGGTATATTTATTTCCACATCCATGCTTCTATGCCCTCTTTCTTCTCTACATTATAGCAACACTAGTAGTAATATTTTTATATATTGCCAAAGAATTATTTGAACTGTTTTCTTCCTCAATCCTCCTTTTTTTTTCCCTCCTCTTCTCTCCCCCAACCCTGTTCCAGTATTCTGCTGGTCTCCACAATTATCCAATGTCCCTATATTTCCTGTTTATTCTGTCTCTCACATTTGAGAGGAAACATACAATCTTTGACTTTCTGAGACTAGTTTATCTCACTTATTATAATTCTCTGGTTACATATATTTTCCTACAAATAATATAACTTTGTTCCTTTTCATGGCTGAATAGAATTCCATTTTGTATATATACCCCATTTTCTCTATTTGTTCATCTACTGATGAACACATGGGCTGGTTCCATATTTGGCTATTGTGAATTGTGCCTCTATAAACATGGCTATGCATGTGTTGTTATATTATTCTAACTTTAATTTTTTTGGAAAATACTGAGAAGTAGTATAGTTGGGTCATATGGTGGCTCCATTTCTAGTGTTTTGAGAAACCTCTGTACTGATCTCCATAGGGGTTGTACTAATTTCCAATCCCATTAACACTGTATAAGAGTTCTTATTTCCCCACAACCTAACCAACTTTTATTATTGTTTGTGTTTTTATTATTGTCATTCTAATTGGAGTTAATGGAATCTTAGTGTAGTTTTAATTTTCATTTCTCTAATTGTGATATTGAATATTTTTATACATTTATTTGCTGAATTTATTTCTTCTTTGAGAATTAGCTATTCAGTTCAGTTGCCCATTTTTAATTAGGCTAATATTTTGTTTTATAGTTAAGTTTTTCAAAATTATTTTTATATTTTAGATATTAATACTATATCAGAGGAGTAACTGAGAAGATTTTTTTATGTGGGCTCTTTCTTCAGACTCTCTATTTTTTCTCTTTTTGCAAATAAGCTTTTTCAGTTTGATGCCATTCAGTTTACTGATTTTTAAGTTTTGTTTCCTGAGTTTTGAGGATATTGTTGAGAAAGTGTTTACCAGTGTCTCTCCAGTGTTAGAC
Source organism: Graphiurus murinus (assembly GCA_004027655.1). Classification (NCBI taxonomy): domain Eukaryota; kingdom Metazoa; phylum Chordata; class Mammalia; order Rodentia; family Gliridae; genus Graphiurus; species Graphiurus murinus. The sequence goes on from PVLC010017434.1 coordinate 5,469, forward strand.
TGCTGATATTATGTTGTCTTATTGTAATTATTAAGTTTCTGGTCTGGTGTCCAGGATAATTGCTTGGTTATGTTTTAAATGTAAATCAAAGTAAATAGAGATGCTCAAAAAGCAGTATGAACCTACAACTGTCCACCAATTCCCTCAACTTACAGGAATTAGATTAAAACAATTTTCCAGAATAAATATAAAAATATAATTTTGTAGCTATGTATGGTGGCATATGCCTATAATCCCGGTACTTGGCTGAGACAGGAGGATTATAGTTCTAACACCAGCTTCAGTAACTTAATGAGACTCTTAGCTACCTAACAAAACTGTTTCAAAACAAAAAGTAATGGGGCTGGGAGTGTAGCTTAGAGATAGAATGTCCCTGTGTTCAATCCCCAGTATCACATAAATAAAAGGATATAATTTTGTGAATTTCTTAGGTTAAAATTTATATGAACTTCAAAACATTTGCCTTTATTAATAAATCATCTTTGAATATTATTTGAACTTTGCCTTTTTCTTCCTATTTACAGCTTATTTTGTTATAAAACACTCCAATATTTAACAGAAATAATAGAAACTATGAAAGTGACGCTAAAATAGGTGAAACCTTTTTTTTTTGGTACCTAGGATTGAACTCATGGGGCATTCTACCTCTGAGCTACACCCCTAGTCCTATTTTATTATTTATTATTTTTTTTTTGTGGTACTGGGGATTGAACCCAGGGGCATTCTACCTCTGAGCTATGCTCCCATTCCTATTTTTTATTCTTTATTTTGAAACAGGGTCTCAGTAGATTGATGAGAATCTTACTACTTGCTGAGGCTGTCCTCGAACTTATGATCCTCCTGTCTTAGCCTTACAAGTATTGGGATTACAAGCATGTGCCACCATGCCCAGCTCAGGTGAAGACTTCGAGGAAAATTTACTTGAGATATTAAAGAACGTAAATACATATAATATAGCCTATGTATGCATTTATTTATTTTTGTACTTTTTATTGGAGCACTGTAATTATGTATCATATTGAGGTATAAAGTGATAGGAATAGACATGTACAAAATACTTGGAAAATTTCTCTCCATACCCCTCTCCCCCACCTTCCCCTTACATGTCATTGATATTGGCATTGGTAATTCTATATACCTAGAAAGCATTACTTAAGCAGTTACCTTTTATATACATGAAGACCTTCAAGAAAAGCAAAATTTACAGGAAAATGTATGCATATTATTAGTGGAGATGTGGAAAGAACAAAACATTAAATAAATAAAAAACCAACTCTACTGATAAGAACTCCAGTACCATTAGAGGTCATTTGCACTAGGAAGGGAAATAGTGAACACATTGAATAGACAAAGTAGGAGAAAAAGAAAAATAGAAATCAGAAAATAAACATCAAAGTTTCAAAGATGTTCCTTCATAGAGATACTTGCTATTTTTAAAAAGAGAACAAAAACAATAAAGCTTAATAATAAAATGAGAAGAACAGAAATACACAACCAATAATCATATTAAAGTCAATGTAATTTGAATGAAGATTTGAATATATGTATTAAAAGAAGGTAGCTAGATTCCTAGAGACCATAACTTAAGAATATTAATTCCAAGGTTGATTTATTGTTTTAGTTTTCTAGCATTCATCAACAAAGAATTTCCTGGGCAAATATACAAAAAAAAAAACAAACAAACAAAAAAAAAAAACCTTACAGGGAGTGACCTAAAATGAAAGACACAACTAGATTAAGATTTATCTATGATAGCAATCAGTGATATAAGATGGAGCAATTGCTAAAAATTTCAAAAAAAAATTCATACAGATTTTATTTCTAGTCAAAATTTCATTCAAGTTGAAAAGCAACAGAAGATGCGTTCGAATATGCTAAGATGAATGGATTGTTAGTCTCTTTGAGCACTGAAAAAAAATACAAAGAAAAACTATTTGGACAAGTAAAAGAATAATATAATAAGTAATAATGTCTGTAGTATCCAGGAGAGAAAGAAAATATTTGTCTAGGCACACTAATTAGTTTAGAACATAAGAAGAAATTGGATACTCTCTCATTTCATGTTTCTATAATTGTTTATATGTTTATATATATATATATATATATATATCATTTTCCATTTCACATTTGTATCTTTGTGTAAATAGAGAAAGAATAACAGTGAAATGAAGAATATAATATATCATCATAGTTAATGGTGAAATACATAAACTTCATGTATATATATATATATGAACATTTTATATATATATATACAAATATATAATGTTAGTGTATAACATTATAAAGGTGTCAGCAAATTCTGTTCACCTAAATTTATAATGCTATGAAAATTGGGAAGGAGGAAAATATTATCACAAAAGATATAGCCTGAAGTATGCTGCTTAGCTTATAATCATTTGATATTATAGAGGATATCCTTTTCATTCCTTGTCCTGCTGGGAGACATTTCTATGCATGGTTGATCTGGTTTGGATTTCTCAACACGTTAGAACAATGGAGCACAGAAAGAACAGCCAGAAGTTTTCTTCTTAGGTGAGTAGTCGGGGCCATAGTATTAAGAACTTCTTTTGGACTACTCATGTTTTGTCAGTGTATACTAGTTGCAATTTCATGCATCGTTTGCTTTGTTAGTATTGATTTATTTCATCTGTACTGTTCTTTTGTATCTTTTGCATTCAACTTTCCATTACATTGACTATCCAATGATTGTTTTGTGTGTTACTATGAGAGGAATTGTAAACCAATAATAAATATTGCTGATGCTTATTGTTTTAATAATGAGAATAAACCTAGTATTATTTTCCCAGAAACAGATTGTTATATTAACTCAGCGGCAGACTAGATATGCATATAGATAATAATATACCAAAGATTACAAAAAAGATAGGAAATTCAGCAAAGTGGTTAGTTACAGAATTTATAGACCAAACAGTGTTTTTTCCTACAGTAAAAGTCTTTTAGAAAATATATTGGAATAAAAACATTTATAATAGCTACAAAGGAAAGGTATGTCTATAAGTAAACTTAAGAATAAATCAGAAATGTTTAGCCTATAAGAGATATTAACATCAGTTGTGAGAGGACCATGTGCCTGAATGCACTCTTAAAGAATGGCATACTTATTGCTATGCTGATAAAAATATCATCAGTTCACACCTGTATCTCTCATGGCGCCTAGCCTTTGGACTGAAGAAGTATCTCCCAAATGTTAAGCTTCTTCTCATGGGTCTCGCAGCATCATGACTTGATGTGAGAATATGAATGCCTAGTCCACTTACCTTCACTTGGGACAAATATGTAGAGGCATCCAAGTCCTTTAGCACCTTGTAGAATTAATTTCATCCCCACTTGCTTTGTGAGCCTTCTGGTAAAGCCTGGCTTACTTCCCTGCTTTGTCCGCCTTCTCATAGGTGTACTTCATATTGACATTTCTTCATGCTCATTTCTTTGTACCTTATACCAGGTTGAAGCTGTGGATATGAATAGTGAGAGAAAGCAGTGGCTTTACTTACAGATACTCTTTACAGGTGTTGTGGCTTAGCTCCATCAGAATTTACCAGAAGGCTTCAGCAGTCAGAACTTACCACATGGTTGCCTAGATCAATAAAATATTTTGTTTTCCTCTTTGAACGTTTACCCATCAAAAGAAAGACCCACATAATGGGATATGAGATCATAGATGCCATCCTGAATTCATATATATATATATATATATATATATATTTATATATGAAATTTAATCTAGGTATCTTCAAGCACTTTAGCATCTTGAGGTTTATTTTCCTTTAACAGTCAAATAAAATAACTTCCACATATATCTGATAAGATCTAGGAAGTGGTGATACAGAATACATTTTATAAGGCAGAATAAAGAATTTTGCTGTTGGAGCATAGACAAGAAGGCAGTGCAGTCTGCTTTGGGAGTAGGGAATCACAAAAGGAAACACACAAATTAGATTCCGAAGGAATGTCAGAGAATAATCAAAGTTTTACACTGACCTTTATGCTTAAAAAATTCTTGATATCTCAAGGGCAAATAGTAAACTGAGTTTTGTTTTTTTTCAGATTCTGGTAAATTATATATTTTTATATGTGAAGAAATAATGTAATTTAAAATGGAGGAAGAATTTTAAACTCAACTTTTAAATTACTTGAATATAAAATGATTAAAACCCATTAATAACATTATTTGTAATCTATCATTGACTTAATGTTTCTTATATGTAAAGCATAAATTATATGCAAATTTTCTACATTTTTAGCTCTAATCCAAGCATTTGTAAAGCATATGGTTATATAAATGTTTGTTAGTATTATTAATAATAACATTATTTCAGAATATATATAATCTCCTGCAAGATACTGCAATGTGAATGACTTAAAAATAAGAAAATTTAAAAGACAGTTTGCTAAGGATAAATACTATCTTATTTCTATTCACATTCTCTATGTATTATACTATGGAATGAATGTGTTTATCCATTAATAAAAATTTGTTATAATAGCAACAAACTAGACATATATTGATATGTAGACATATCTATTTGATACAATATAAAGCACACAGATAAATTATGAATATATACTATTTAATAAGATATGTCATATATAATACATCAAAGTGATTTATTTTATTTGTATATAAGTAATTATAAATACTTCATATAAAGTAATTATTTTTAAAGCTACGATGAATATATAACATGTTTGCATATATATTTATATTAATGTGTGTATGCATATATATGCACACATATGTTTCACTTACATTGCTATATTTCATGTAGATGTTTTAAAGAGTATTTTGTACACTAAGTGTTTTGTTTTCTGTTTGATCTCAGTGAGAACTATGACTTATAAGCCATTTTTAAATCAATTTTGACTAGAGAAAGAGTGGATGATTGAAAGAACCAGATCAGCCTGAAGCATAGTGTTTCATTCCTTCTAATGAAAATACAGAAACTTAAAAATACTAAGGCTTTGCAATCAACATTATATCACATGTATCAAATTTACATTGTATAAGCAGGCTTTAAATAAAGTTCTTTCTGTCTTGTGAAGGCAGATTCTCATGATGACTATGTTTCTGCAGGAGAGCTAGAAACTTGTGACATAAGTGTAACACTTTCAGTTCACTGACTGTCTAAATATTCCTGGAGTTCTAGTTAATGTTCCTCTACACGTGTAGACATGGAGGACATTGGGCTCAGGCCAGTTTCAGAAGTGGAGTTTTAGCACATGCACTCATCAAGGTTTTGTGCTACAGCCACACTGTAATTCTCTAAATAATGCAATTAAAATTGGTTAGGTACTTGTCTGTGTATTTGAGGAACAGACTGATGAATATCAGCATGGAGATAATTTAATTCATAATTGGTTCAGCCTAATAAAGCATTCTGTGAAACATTTAGGTTATTTTTATCTCTTCGGCCACAGGGGAAAAATGGGTAAAATTATTGTCTGCTTACTAATGAAACTATTCTGAAGACCTTGGCTTTGCATCTGTGAGAGACAAATAATTGAGCACGAATATGATTCAGTCATGCTTATTAACTGCAGATTGACAACAGTCCAGATAGTGCTCACATCACAAAAGGAAGACTGTGTTTCGTGGACACATCATGGTTCCCTTTATTCTGGCTATGACTTGATTTGTACCTTAGGCCTTCAAATTAATGACAGCAGCTTTTGAAAGGGTTGTGTGCTTGTTATTCATTTGTGGTATCTCTTTATCACATTCCCACTTGTGTCATCTGCTTTTGGGATACTGGGGTTTGAATTTTGCAAAAAACAAAAAAGTTTCTCCTTAGGCAGATTGTTCCTAGTTGAATTTTGCCAGTATGGTTCTCTCTAGAGGGAGACTGGAAAGGAAGAAGAGTGAAGAGACTTGTTTTTTTCTGTTTATTGCTTATCAGATTTGTGTTAATGACAATTTTTTACACTGGCACAAGCATCTTGCCAAAGATTTTTTTTTTCTTCCCAACTCCTCAAGAATCTTCCTTCCAAGACACCATCAGCACCAACAGAATAGCATCCTCTTATCAAATGTCAGAGTTGAGGTTTCAGGAAATCCTCTGAATTTCTAAGACACTCAACTAGGTGAGCAATGTCTCGTTTCCAGGGGTCTGAGCTGCTTTCTGGGGACACCTTCCAAAATTCTAGGTTCTAAGTAATTTTAATATCTGTCCTCCATCACAAAACCCTAATGGCAGTAGCTGTTTCCTTGAGATGTCATTTCTGTTATGCCTCGATTTATTCCTCTACTTTTCATCATTCAGTTGCTATTTAATTTCCTATATTAATTTTTCAGTTAAAATAGCTTGTATTGCTTCTCTTTTCCTGTCTGAATTTTACCTAATGTGGATCACCTATGTATTAGTTAGTAGGAAATGGCCAGTCTCAGTGACATGAGCATTATGTAGGTTATAATACAGCACTTTATTGTGTAGCTGAAAGGAAATGACTGAGGATTGTTTTCTTTGTTTGGTACCAGAGGATATCTTTTAAAAATATCCTTCTGTTCAGAAATCTATCTTTTCCTATATTGCTCAGAACTGAAGACTATTTGCACAGGTAATTTTCTAGAGCATGCATTGGATATAAGATGTATATCTATATTCATGAATTGCCAATTTACATGAGCAGTAGTTAAATAGAAAAGAGTAATCTACAGAACTAGATATATGTGATTGATGATATCCCTGAATCTTATTGTGTGAACTTTAAGAAATGGTAGCTAGCAGGATGCAACTTAGATGTTACAAAAATTTAAAAAAACGGTTACAGGTCAAACCACATGAGAAAAAAATTGGTCCTAGACTTAAAAGACAAACAACCATTGGCATAAAACCAAATAACAAAAGAAAATGTTTTCAGAGGATCGAATGAGAATGTTGGGCAACAGATCTTCAATACTGTAAGGAGAAATCTTAAACATTAGTCAATGTTATTTAATAGTTATCATTTATCCATCCATTGAATTATCAATCTACTGCCTGAAAGACTGCAAAGAATAGTCAGTGCTGCTTCCCACAGACACTGTGTAAAACACCAGATTCTCAAAAGTAAGCAGTTTGTAATTCTTTTAGAACTAACATTTATTCTTAAAAGTGATAGAATCATATGCGAGGAATGTATACCTGGCATTTATGGATATCATAATTACGTGCCTATTTGGATATACTGTAAGAAGCTACTGACTATTTGGATGTGGCTGGAGGAAAGTTGTTGATCACAGGAGAGGAGACAGGGGAACAAACCATAAATGAATTCAGTTAAATTCAGTCTCTTTGACTTGAAACAGAGAAATTAAATGAATTGAAAAGGAATATTGTGAAGTTGTGAAATAGACAAAGGGAAAAGAAAGTTTTAAACAATGTGGCATGTATGAAAATTGGGAATGAATTCGGCATTGCTGCATGATGTCATGACCTACAAAAAGTTGGAAAAGTTGAACCTAGTTTGGAAGTAGACAACCTAAGAAGATTATTAATATTATTGTAAAGATAATGAAAAATTGTGGCAGGATAAAAGCACAGAAATAAAATAGTCACAAGTTAGGCTTATGGAAATTTAAAAATGGAGACAGAAAGATATGTGATAACATTAGCTCAAGGGTCCAGGTGAAAGATTTATAGAAATTGAGGTTAACAGGTCTCAAAATATATGGTGAGGTGACAGCAGTTTAGGGAGCTATTTACATGTCAACCATGGAAAAAACTTTATTAGAATGGAATGAATGAGAAAGAAGTATTTGGAAGATCTGGTATCAGATAAGTAGGTGTAATCAATTGAAGTAGAGAACTTAGTAGATCTATTTTGGAGAAATGGCAGAAGAAATATGATTTTAGTATTCAATACATTGTATTTGTAGGCCTCAAGTGCAGAAGCACTGTAATCTGTTATTCTACAATGCAATGTAACAGAATCAAGAAGACTTTCAGCTTTGAATATAAACTGGGGAGTGGAATGGACATTTAGTTACATGTTGAGCGAGCAGCTACATGAATATTCCTAGGAACCCACATAGAATCAAAAAGAAGGTAGAAATATAGAAAATTTCAATATTTAGTAAATTACCTAGAGCTCCTTGCAGGTTATACTTAGTTGGCTATCTTTTTAATACCTTTATAAAAATCTCAGTTAAAAGAACACTTTGATTATGTAAATTGTGTCATTATGTAGTAAATCTCTAGGTCATTGAAAAATTATCAAAAATACTGCCTTAATGTCATGTATACACTAAAAGAGTGGAAACATGATCTATTAAAAACTGATTTCAAAACTAGGTAAATAGTATCATATTAATTAATTATCATATTAATTTTTTTATAGAAAAAAAAGATGACAATATGACCAAACACCACAACATGCTATATGGTAGTATTTGCAATGATTTTTTTCTCTTCACATATATAGCTATTAATAAAAATTTCTATATGGAATATTTTGAAAGTACATATATATGTGTATATATATAGTTACATATATATGTAGTTTCAAAACTAAGTATTTTTAAGTTATTTTAAATGTTGTTTAGATATTTTTAAATGGTGTCAAATAATATTGACCACCATGTTATTGATGTCTGTGGAAGGTAGATGATATAGAAAATTACCATTTCAGGATCTCCATTTCTATTGCCCTAGTCTAAGTGACCAGCTAATTTCACCTTTTACCATCACAGCCTGATTAAATTCCCTCCTTCCAGTGCTGTCCATGTTTAAAGCTCATTCTCATATGACAGCCAATTTTATTCTAAAATTATAATTCAAATTGTGTCACTCCTGCCTAAAGTTCTTATCTTACATTAGAAAAAAATCCAGCCAGGCATAGTGGCATGTGACTGTAATACTAGCACTAAGGAAGCTGAGATAGGAGGATCACAGACTTGAGACCAACCTCAGCCACTTAACAAAACTCTCAGCAACCTAGTAAGACTGTTTCAAAACAAAACAAAAAATAAATAAAAGATGTTGGAAGTGTAGCTCTGACATAGAATGCCCGAGTTCAAGCCCCAGTACCACAAAAATAAACATAAATATTTTTTAAATTATTTAATGATATAATGTGATTTCAACTCCTCTAAATGACCTTTGCAATCTCCCCCACCCTTCCTTTAAAGATCTCTTCCATGGACATTGGTTTCCTTGCTTTTCTGTGAATATTCAAAGTCTACTCCTTTTTAGACCTTCTTATTGTTGAATTTCTTTATTCAGGAACTGTCTTTCCACTATAAATATGTTAGTAATTGCTCCTTCAATTTATTTAAATCTTAGCACAGTGCCACATCCTCATAGAAGGCTTCCCTAATCAGCATATGTTAAATATTAGTTTCTTCCATTCTGTATTCTCTTATCCTTATTTTTTTATATAGATTTTACCTACTGAGGTTGTATGTATAAATAAATGCCATGTGTGTTTGTCTATGTTGCCTTTTTTTTAATCATAATGGAAACTCTATGAAAGAGCTGCCATGTCTGCCTTTTTCAAGTTGAATTGTCCATCCTAGAACAGATTTTCCAATAAATATTGCCCAAACCAATGAATTACCTGCCCAAAGAAGAACATGAACATGATCTCATCCATTTTATAAGTACTTGACAAAAAATATTAAAAAATTTAAAATGGTTTGCAATAAATGGCAAAGAAAAAGAGCTACTTATCTACATGTAAGTTGAAGGTAGGTTTAGAAAGACACCCAAGAATTCAACCTCACTACTTATGAAGACTTAAATTCATGAAGTCCAGGGTAATATTTTGTTTTTCTTTTCTTTGCTTCTTTCTTTTTTTTCCCTTTTTGATATCTCATTGACAAAATAGTGGTAGTTTGTTCACAGAAACTCTTTATGAGGTAATAATTTTAACATAAAAAACTGCTCATTTTTCTTTAGTAATTTTAGTATTTAATCAGTTGATGTACAAATCTGTGAATTAATTTTGAATTACTACTACCATTAAAAATATGAAACATTATAAACTATTTATAATGATGAACTCTAGTATACTGGAGAGCTATTTATGAAGATTTAACATCATGTGTTGATTTTCCTTGTATATTCATGCCATAGTATATCCATGGAATTTAACAATGAATTCTAGTGAATAATTAGAAATACAGACTCTTCCAGTAAGTACTCTTGCAGCTATAATCTAAAATATTGATCATTTAACTTAGAAGATAAAAGATTTATTTTTTTAAAGTTGCAGGTTCAGTCCATGTGAATCTGATGACCTCTGATCTCAGGCCATGGTGACAGGAAGCAGAGAGAGGGAGAGCCCATGGGCTGTGCTCAACCATGGAGGCCAGAAGCAAGAGACAAGAGAGAGGGGGAGGAGGAACCATTTATACAACTCCCAAGGGCCACTCCTTCAGGAACCCACTTCCAGCCACACCCTACTGGCCTGGGTCACCACCCAGATAACTGCTGGGATTACAAGCCTCATGACTCAATTACATCAGCTCCAAACATTAATAAATGAGCTCCTTAGGTGATATTTTCTAACTTTAACATAGATAAATATATTCATTAAAAATGCATGGCTATGTTGGGGTATTATAAAAAGTAGCAATTGGCCAGGCTTAACAGCACATTTGTTTTGGTTTTGTGTTTTTGTTTGTTTGTTTCAGATTTTAGTTCATTGACCTTATCTAAACATATCTTATTAACATAACAGAACAGAACAGTTGATCAAGATTATGGTCAAGTTTTGAGAAAAATATGGCAGATATCCTAGCTCTTTATTGTGGTTTTTAAGAGATAATATATGCATATACTATACTTTATTAAGAAAAGTACCAAAACATGCATATAAGCATGTATTTTCTGTATCTTTTTTTTTTAATACTTTTATCAGTGCATCGTAGTTAGGCATCCAAAGAGTTACATACATACCTGCACATATCATTTGATATTTCCTTCCACATCCCCCCTGCTCCCCCTCCCTCCTTATATATTTAGTAAGATTGGTGTTAATTCTTTCATGTATAGATATAGCAATATTTAAATTGTTTCCTTCCTATATCCTCTTTTCCCCCTCCCCACCCCCAATCCCCAGTATCTATTAAGAGTATTGTCTAACAGATCAACTCAGTGACTAATAATCTAAAGAAAAGAGAATTGTTTTCATTTATTACTTACTTTATGTTTTCCTCAGTACTGGGGATTGAACCCAGGGGCATTCTACCTTTAGGCTACACCCTCAGCTCTTTTTATGTTTTATTTTTGAAACAGGGTTTCTATATTACTGAAAGTTTCCCTACATTGCTGAAGATCCTCTTGAGCCTATGATCCTCCTGTGTCAGCCTCCCAAGAACTGGGATTACTGGCATGCACCACGATGGCCAGTTTGTTATTTACTATTGATAAAATTCAAGACTCTGTGATGTTACATGTGTACTTGTATATCTTCTTCCCCATAGAAATGAAAATAGTCTCTTTGGTAGAGAATAATTCTAAAGTTTTTAGATTCGTCACCCTATAATATTAAAAGTGTTGTCTCTGATTTAACAAACTTACTGTTGCATGGCTTTTTAATTGACTGTAAATCTCTCTTCTTCAATTCACTTTCAACCAGATTTACTAATCCTGCTGGTATTCTCATTAAATAATTTTTACCATGTATTCATTCTAAATAATCTACAGTAGTTTTTTGAAACTATCAAAGTAAAATAAAAGAATTCTACCAAAGTGGGATGGAAAGTCTCCAGGTTTCTTCTATAAATGAGGATAAGAACAGATTACAAGATATCTAATTTTCTCTTTGTTTGAATATACATTTTTATGTAGATTCTTCTACTGCTATCGACTGAATGTTTGTATTCCCTTATTCTTATGTGGAAAACTAATCCTCAGTGTGATTGTATTGGGAGGTTTTTGGAGGTAATGAGGTCCTGATCGCAGAGTTCTCATAACTATGATTATTTATAAAGGAGACCCCAGGGAGCTCTCTACCTCACTTCCTACCATTTGAATACACAGAAGTTAGCAGACTGCAATCACGAAAAAGGACTCTTACAAGAACAAGGTCATACTTGCACCACTGCATTAGACTTTTAATCTGTATAGTTAAGAAGTGTATTTTTATTGGTTATGAGTTTCCCAAGTCTATATTACTGTGCTCTACCAACTGGAACTCAAACAGCTGTGTATCTATACACTTGGTTTTCAATGCATTTTTTACAAAAGCTTAAAGATCCCTTGAGCCTCCTCTTCTTTTGTTATCTATTGTGGCAAAAGTGGAATCCTAGTTGATACAGCAATCTAACTTTTTTGTTCTGTATAGATCTAGCTGAATGGTACTCATTTTTCTTATGATACTTAGCAGCAAGCAGCTTATCTAAACAAACTTTTGTTTTGTTTCTGTTGAAATATGAAAAGTAGTGCTGACATTTCCACACAGCAGTTCTAAACTTCCAAATATTTGATCATACTAAGAGAGAAACTTCTTTCTCAGGGATAGCAAACTATGTCAAAATTTTCATTTTTATCTAGTATCTTAACTCAATGATGCCTACAAATTTTATCCAAATTCATGCAATTAGTAAGTCAGAGTATCAACTAAGAGAAGTTTTTCAGCCGGGCGTGGTGGCGCACGCTTGTAATCCCAGCATTCGGGAGGCTGAGACCTGAGGATCCGGGTTCGCGGCCAGCCTCAGCTACCTAGTGAGGCACTCCGCAACTTAGTGAGACTCGGTTTCAAAATAAAAAAAATAGGGCTGGGGGTGTAGCTCGGAGGTAGAATGCCCCTGAGTTCAATCCCCAGTACCGCAAAAAAAAAAAAAAAAAAAAAAGAGAAGTTTTTCTTCATTTCTTCATAGCTAAATTATCTTTCTCCCAAAGATTTATAAATTATGTGGTCACCTCTTAATTTTGCATACAATTTTATATTAGGGTCCAAAATATAAATTTGTAAATACACTTCTGTCTGTACCAGACAATGATGAAATTTTTATAAAGCAAGATAAGCTTTGCAGATAAGATTTTAAATTATACACATACATGAATTAATAGATTTTCATGGCAACTAATCTTTATAGTGTATCTATTTATACAAAGAAGACTTGGCAGGATTTTTTTTATGGTCTGGTGTCTAAATGCTAGCAATAAATAATTTAGTAGTTAATGAATGCTTCAATAATTAAAATATTTCTTTCAGTCTGAAATACAACTACTCTTTCTAACTTCATTTAAATAATGCCATCTAACAAGTAAATAGGTTAACAATATTTTACAACCACCAGAATTAATGGAGTATAAAAAATTAATAAAAGAAGAAGAAAATGATGTGGTTAGTGAGCAAAAGAAAAATCTCCAAGCTTCCAGAGCTTGGAATGAATTGAAAAGCAATTATGCTAAATGTTGTTAAGCTTCAATCATTCATATATATATATATATATATATATATATATATATATATATATATATACTGATTTAAAGATGTGTCACAAAATAATATTTTAAAATAACGCCAAATTTTAAAAAGTGAGATTCAAAGAGTCCTCAGATGCTTCATTTCTATGTAAAATTACCTATGCTTTGAAATTCTTTTCATCTTGAAATTAGAGTAAAAGGAGATAAAAGAGTGAACTTCTTTTATTAATTTATCCAGTCAGCCTTTCTTAAAAAAATCACTATGTCTATGTTGTTATTCCATGGGCTGTCTTTATAATGATGTATGCTATGTATAATAATACATTGGAGATGCAAAATGTTATTCTGAACAGAAAATAAAAATACTTTGAAAATCTAGAAGTGAGAGTATTAGTAGGACATTTTATTTTGGAATTAGTCCAGATATTATTGCCTGATTAGGTAAAAAAAAAAAAAAAAGTCATGCAATGCTAATGTAGGAAGTTAGTAGTCATGAATGCAATGCCATGGTTCATTGTATATTGATTGAAATGCAATAGGACAGCATTATTCAAACCATCTTTAATATATATCTCTAAAAAGTTGAATTTTTATAATGATTATTATTTTAATAAACACTTTGGTTTGAAATAACTTTAGACTCATAGAAAAGCTGAAAAGATATATGGAAAGGTTCATTATACACTTCATCTAGTTCCCACTGCTTTAAAAATGCCATGGTTATATTTGTCACTATCAAGAGATTATAATTGGCACCCAAACATTATGTAGACTATGGATTTGATTTGCATTTAACTATTATCTCCAAGTGTCCACTCTTCTGTTTCAGGGCTCCACACTGGACACCATGTGCACTTGGCTTGTATTTGTCTCCTTAGTCTTTCCTGGTCTGTGATAGTCTTTTAGTATTTGCTTTTATGACCTTGGCAGTTTTGAAGAGTGCTGGTTGACATTTTGTAAAGTTTCCTCTCACAACTGGACTGGGTTTATGGGTTTGGGAGAACAATCCTAAATTGATCAAATGCTCTTCTCATCATGTAATGTGAGAGGTCCATGATATTCATATGACATTAGTGCTGATGCTAACTTTGATTACATGGCTAAGATTGTGTTTCAGATTTTTCTCTATTGTAAAGTTACTATCATCCCCCTTTTCCTCTGTGTGTGTGTGTGTGTGTGTGTGTGTGTGTGTGTGTGTGTGTAACTGATGATTCAATGCAGTGTCATTCTGTCTCTGAGTTTCATCAATAGCCATATTTTATTTTATATTTTATTTTGAAACAGGGCCTTCTTAAATTGCTAAGGGTCTCACTAAGTTGCTGAGGCTAGCATTAAAACTGCAATCTTCCTGTCTCAGCCTCCTAAGTACTGGGATTAAAGGTATGCATCATTCTGCCTAGCTTCTTGTTTATACTTTATTTTTGAATCTGTGTCACTAAATCCAGCTCCACTTAAGGGAGTGGGCGGAGAAGAGTAAGTACTACCTCCTGGAAGGTAGAATATCTAGGAAACATTTTGATAGTAAGAAGTCTGGCTCGCATTATATACTACCCAAGGCTTATTTTTTTAACCACTTGCATATGTATGAAGTAGCTTTAGAATTATTAACCTTTATTTTTATGAAAAGTAAATTTATCAAGTAGAGTACCATGCTTTTGCACCTGATTCTTTCTGTTATTAACCTTAGTGGTTGCAGCCAAAGCACATTACTTAGGTTGACACTTATTTCATTTCATTCCATTCAGTGAGGTGGGACATAAAATTTTAAGACTTGGATTCATTTTCTATAGCTTGTACTCAATCCTGAGATCTCCTGAAATAAGGATTAATTCTTTTTTCTTAAATTAATATTTTCATAATTTTTATACATCAGTTTAAATTTTAAAATTTCCACACTTTTATACGTTTTAATAATTACATATTACATTACATAATTACATATTACATATTACATATACATAATTACATATTACAATTACATATCTGGCACTCTAGTATTATATGAAGTGGGTCAGTCAACCTAAAATTTCCTGTGTGTACTCTGCATGTTGTCAAGTAGCAATCACTAACTACTCCATCCCATAGCAATCTCTGATATATTTTCTGTTCCTATTGTTTTGCCCTCTCCAGAATGTCATATAAATCAGAAGCCTTTTAGGTTCTTAATATTTTTTTATTATTTAGCAAAATGCATTTAAAGTCAGTCAGACTATTGAGTAAATCAATGTATTTCCCCTTTTATTATTGAATAGATATTCCATTATACTTTTTGCTTATGCATTGCCCCGTTAAAAGATATTTTGACTGCTTCCAACTTTTGAAAATTCTGAATAAGCTGCTGTGTGTACATGTTTTCAAATTAGTTATATATATATATATATATATATATATATATATATATATATATATATGGGATTGTTGGCTATATATATGAATTAACAATTTTCCAAAACTGTCTTCAAAAATAGTCTTTCTATTTGGTATTCCCACTAACAATAGCTAAAAGTTCACTTTGCTTTTATATGTATTTGCTCAATTACTTTTGACTCAAATATTTGCCACATTAATCTATCTGATGCAATGTCGCAACAAAATATTTCAATTTACTTATAATACAAAGAATATTACTAATGGTATAGAGCATTTATTGAGTGGTTATTATGTAAAAACCACATTGATTAAACCAGAGAATCCAAAAAGGTAAACATCAATTATACAAATAACAGATTATGTAATTAAATCTTAAAACAACACTAACAATAGACATTATCATAACGATGAATATTGTAATTAGACACATTTTTCAGGTAAACATATGCTCCCTGGACGGATTAAGCAACATGCCTACCATCACAGAATTGTAAGTGGTGGAACCAGGATTCCAAGTAGATTCTCATAAATAATATAACCATCTGTTGTGACCATCTTAACTCAAAGACTGTCTTAGAAATGTCAGAAGTCTTAGTTTCTTCATAAACTATTAAATAAGTTTGTAGTCCATAGGACTTACAACAACAGTAGAAGATAGCAGTTAAGATAGGTGTAAGAGAAAAAATAAAGACCTGTCTTGGTGACTTTTCAAATTCTGGGATCAGGAGCTTTGTAAACATTATATCTATCCTAATTTTCTCATCTGGAAATTGCAATAGTATTAGTATTCTTACTAGTATTATTAACTAATAAGTTTATTCAAATTTTTCAAATTGCTGGCACATAGTCAGTTTCACTTATTAACATTATTACTTATCAACAGCTATTTATTTGCTAATACCAAGGTGAAGTATTATCAAATATTGATTTTAAAAATATATTATTATATTCCTGAATATTACCAAAATAGGACTGGAACCTTAAAACTTTCAAAATGTATTCATCCCTTTATCATCTCATCTTTGGAAGAAAATATTATTTTTTAGTTAAAATATAAAAATTCTCTTTTCAGACACATTATTTGTGAGGTTTGCAACCTGATGCCTACCTTGAGAAAGGTAAGCATAGTATCAGTAGTTTATGATTAGCATAACTAATTAATTATTACTCATTAATATGTTTTCTTCAAGCTTTATACAATGTCCAGGGTAGAGACTGTTGATGCAATATGAACTGTTTTGTTTTAAAATATTTATCTAATTTTGAGTTTAACTTCACACTTGAATCACATGTTTGACATGTAGAATCCAAGTTAAATTAATCAAGAGTTGTAATTTAAAGGCAGATGACTGACATTTTCATAAAAGAGAAAAATAATATAAATTTACGAGTTTATAATATGAAGGCAGGGAACACTGCAGTTAGTATATTCCAACTTTAATTTAACCTAGAAATCATATTTGTAAAGAATATGGTTGCTAGATTATTTGATTTCATAGATATTTCAGTAATTTTCTTGTAGACACCATAGTATATTTTATATAAAATAGAGACAAATTTGCAAATAATATTATGAAATCCATAATACATACCAGAAAATATAATGGAACACAAGCTGACATAAAATTGTAAGTATAACTTGGAAAATATTGACTGACAGAGAACGTGTCCTAAAGTTTAACCTATAATGAGAAATGATGCCCTACTCCGGTTATCCTCATCTACATCTCCATTTATAGGTGTGATGATTTCTCAGAATCTATAATATCCCTAGGCACACTTGAGCATCTGCTTTTTATTTGGGATTTGGTTTTTATACTTTAAGTTGGTTGAGTTGCTGAACATGCAGTTCTTTGGTACCTCATTAATTTTAACTACATTTTGTTGAGTTGTGGAAGATTGTCATAGTTCAGAGGTTACAAATAACACTAGTGATCAAGTTAGACTGCAGACATGCAAACCTTCTGTGCCTTGGGTTTTACCAGTCTTGTTCTCCTCCAGTTGAAGTCAATTACCTGTCATTCTGAAGAGCTATTTGCAAAGACTTCCATGTTCCACTTGAATAAGCCTCCTTATAATAAATGGAGCAAAAATTTAATCCCATCATATATATACATTTTAAAGTCTTCCACTGTATTTTCCTCTAAGACAACTTTCCTATAATGCTCTGGATTTTATTTAAAGATGCATGATATTGTGTTAGTCTCACTAATCCTCCAATTTATTTATTTATTTTAAAATTACAATTTTGGCAGTAAAAATAAGTTGAAGATTGACATAGGCAGAAGTATTTTATACCCTTTCCAGTGGTTTAGCCTATGCTATCTTTTAGAGAGAGAGTCGATAGGCAATTTAATTCTAATTTATCTCTCTGCCTCCAGTTTTACCTTGGTATATTTTTCCAATACTTTATATTAATTCAAATGTGTTTTATCCAAGATAATAAATTTGAAAAAAGTATGGGTAGTACCACACCACGTCACAGTTTAAACAATTTCTTGTCAACTGTGAATAAGCTTACCATGAAGCCATTACAGAATTCTTGACTGTGTTCATAATTAAGTCTATAAATCTTTTTCTGATATAGTTACTCTAATTTTAAGAAGCTTATTTTAAAAATAAACAACTTATAATATTTATAATTTCTGAATATTTTTCTATCAATAGTCTATACCAGTGGCTGCTAACCTTAGGTATCCAAAAATTATAATATAGTTCTAAAATAGATTTTCTATACATTCCTCTCTGCATCTTTGCTTTTAGTAAGCTTGGCTAATGCTAAATTTGGATGTACTGTCTTACATGTTCTACCCTTTCCTTTTTATGCAAAGAGTAATGCAGTGACTACAGAATATATTTTATATTATGTAATGTTTATGAAGTATAACATTTATAGTCAGAAATACATATAAATGAATTGGACACCTTTCAAATATAGAAGAGCAAAATATCTCATTTCTCAATTTGATATAAATATAGATTTCTGTTACTGAAACTTAGAATGATTCTTCAATCACTTATTGACAAACATACTATATTCCTATAGATATTTTTTAGTTTCTTTTGTTAAGAAGAAAATACTTATACGGATAAGGATATAACTCAATGGTAGAGTGCTTGTCTGACATGTCAAGGCCTTGGGTTCAATACTCAAAAACACACACACATACAGAGAGAGAGAGAGAGAGAGAGAGAGAGAGAGAAAATTTTTTCAAATAAATTCAAAATAATTATGATAGTTGACTTTCCAGGCTATAGTTTAAACTGTAGTCAGAAAAATGTAAAGCATTTTTTTAAGTAAGGAATACCAGTCTGTGTATGATTTGAACTTGTAGTTCTTTGTTGGTATTAAAATTTTGAAAATACACAGCTCCATTCCTTTTCTTATTTCCTCTACCTAAGATTTTATACTCTTTTGCTTCAATCCCTTGTGTCTAACCATATAAAATCATGAATACACACATGGACACACACATATACACACATACAAATGATCTTGACTCCTTAAGCTACTATAACTATTTTCTTGCAATTGCCATAATTTTGTTATTTATTGCTGAGTAGAATTCCATTGTGTGGATATACCATAATTTTGTAATTTATTCATCAGTTGATGGCCACCTAGGTTGGTTCCATAATTTGTCTATTGTGAATTGTACTGCTATAAACATGGGTATTCATACATTACTATAATATTCTGATTTTAGTCCCTTTAGAAAGATTCCCAGGAGTGGTATAGCTGGATCATATGGTGGATCCATTCCTAGTTTTATGAGGAGTTTCCAAATTGATCTTCATAGTTCCTGAACTAATTTGCAATCCCACCAATAGTGTAGAAGAGTTCCAATCTCCCCACATCCTAGCCAACATGTATTGTTTTTGACTTCCTGATGATTGCCATTCTAATTGGGGTTTGATGGAATTTCAGTGTAATTTTAATTTGCATCTCCCTGATTTCTAAGTTATGTGAGATTAGCCAGTCATAGAGAGTGAAGGGTCATTTGGTTTCTCTAATATACAGATACTAGGGAGTAAATGGGATACTAGAGAGACTATAAAGGACGAGAAACCTCAGTGGAGCTAGGGTGGTCTAGGGGAAGAGGAAAAGGATCAGTGAGGATCATTAAAAAATTACCAACATCAGCTTTCTGTACATAAGTGAAAATACCAATGTCAGTCTCAGTACTCTTTATAGGAAAGAGGAATAGTGAAGGAATGAGAGGAGTCACCAAGTACTGTGTGTATGTATGTCACTGTCAATACGATTTATAGTATGATATGAGACTACAATGCACCAATAAAAATATATTTAAAAAGTTACTATAACTAGAGTTAGACTCAGAACATTTTTTTTACTTAATGCATTAAACAAATAAAGGTCTTCAGAGAAACAGAACTAAGAAGATGAGTGTATATATATGTGCATATGTATGTGTCTTTATGAAGAGAGATTTTAGCCAATTGATTCATGTTATTATTCATGGAGGCTTGGTGAGTCTGACATCTTCAGAATCAGTCAGAAGATTGGAAATTCAAGAAGAATTTCAGTGTGAGTCCAAAGGTTGTCTGTTGGCAGAATTCCTTCTTGCTCAGGATGACCAGTCTTTTTCCATTAAAGCCTTCAACAGATTAGATGAGACCCATCCACATTGTGGAGGATAATCTGCTTTACTCAAAGTCCATCTATGTAAATGTTAATTTTGTCCAAAAATCATCTTGATATACACATACACAGTATTTGACCAAATACATGGGACCATGACCAAATCAAGTTGACTCACAATATTAGTCATCACATTTACCATTATGTAAAACTAGAATTCGTTAATGCTTATCCTCATGATGTAGAGCATACCCCAGGGAGTGACGAAGGGATCTTGATTAACTAAGTAAAAATACAATTAGATGACTATAGAAATTCCTATTAATGCTAAGCTGATGAGAATCCTGATTTCTTCTCTTAAATGAATTTTGCCCTAAGAGTAATGATAGCATGCATACAAAGTAAAAATTAAAAATACATTCAAAGAAGGCAACCATTTTCATTTTGCTACGAAATGCTGTTCTTGCCTCAATGAAGATAAAATAATTATTGGTCGTGTGTGTGTGTGTGTGTGTGTGTGTGTGTGTGTGTGTGTGTGTGTTTGGTTAATTTATAATGAAAGCACATTTATGTATTATAATTATATCTGACCACTCCACTTCTAAAATAATTTATTGTTGGCTAACTTAAAAATTAATCTTAATAAACAGTAAGATGTTTATCAGTTGTTAACTTTTATAGATTTTTTTGAAGAATAAAAGTATTATTATGTGATAAAGAGTCCTAAGTATAAGATGGTAGCATAGGATACTAAAGTTCTGTGTCCTAGGGAGTGTTATGTTTCAATTCAAATTTTGAAATGATAATTTAATGTGACAAACTGACTAGATAGATAAATTGGTATTAATATGTGTATATAGTTTTCTTTGTCACTCTTCACATTTCTAAGATATTATTATTATTATTATTATTATTATTATTATTATTATTATTATTAAAGTTTTTTGTGGTACTGGGGATGAAACTCAGGGGCATTCTACCTCTGAGCTATATCCTCAGCTCTATTTTTTATTCTTTATTTTGAAACAATGTCTCACTAAGTTGCAGAGGGGCTCACTAAATAGCTGAGGCTGACCAGGAATCTGTGATTCTCCTGTCTCAGCCTCCCTAGTACTGGGATTACAAGAGTGTGCCAACATACCCGGCTTCTAAGATATTATTATTGAACATGTTAAAATGCGTGAAAATACTGTTTCAAATATTTAAAAAAATATGTATGTTTTATAATTTGTCTGCAGGAAAATAAGATCTGGATATTACAGTATCAGTGAACATATTTGAATTATATAGTTAAATGTGAATTAAAATGGATTATACACTTTTTAAAATATTTTATTTATGTTGAAAATAAAGATAAAATTACTTAAGGCAAATCTGGAAAGCACAAAGCATGTTAATAGTTGTTTGAATCATTATTTCTGTGCCTCTTCCTTCTTTGCCCCTAGTTTTAGATACCTACAAATGTGTTCATAGTCTCCCACTTCTATTAAAAATTATTTTCTAAAAACAGCTTCCCTGGAGTATAGGAAGCCTAAGCAAAATCATGAAGTGTGAATTGGAAGTTGGCCAGGTACAGATGGTGAGAAGGCATTTAAGCCTAAGAAGCAGCATGCGCAAAGGCTCAGAGGTGTGAGAAAGCATGACCTAACCAGCAAAATGTCATTAGTCATCCTGTCACAACTTAGAAGTAAAGAAGTTGACTTCATCTTTATGTGAGAGGTAATGACTGTATAACTTTTTTTTCCAAAAAATAAACTGATATACAATGCCCTAAGAGTTGAAACTTTACTAGCCCTAGTTGAACTGCTGTTTTCCTTAGTTTCTTCAGGGAATTCACAATTTAAAAGCAAGTAGGAGCCTTATATGTGTGTTGTTTTGTTTTTGTTGTAGTTCTGTGGAAGCAATCAGAGTGGCTATATATATCCACCAGACCATGGTTTTTGAACCCATCCAAGGCAGATATGAAATAATGAGTTTGTTTCCTATGAAATAAGTAATCCCAGTACTTGGGAGGCTGAGACAGGAGAATTCGGGCTGGCAGCCAGTCTCAGCTACTTAGTGAGGCCCTCTGCAACTTGATGAAACCCTGTTTCAAAATAAATAATAAAAATAGGGCTGGGGGTGTAGGAGCTTGAAGGTAGAATGCCCCTGGGTTCAATCCTCAGTACGAAAAAAAAAAAAAAAAGAATTCAAACTCCTGATAGAATATTCATCCTATCATTAAACGAGTGCTGTCCCCTACCACCTGCCAATTTGTAAGAAGTTCTAGAAATCCAGTGGATCATTCCTTCATTCCTTGACTAAATGAACATTATTGATCTAATTTCTGTTGGAACCCATGCTGGGAATTGTTTTTCTGTGGCATACATAGTTATTCAAATAGAAAGTCCAATCACTGACTTCATGGAATTTTTTTTTTTTTTGGTAGCTTAAATTTTAAAGCCTATGAATAAAATGATATTTTTACTAGTCAATTCAGATCTGAAAACTACTTTTTCTGTCATGTTGGATTTGGGACTCAAGACGCTGCCAACACTTGTATACACTACTGCCTTGGGGTGTTTTCTCAGTGTAGTAATGGGCCTTCTCATTGCCTGTGGATCAATAGGTGTTTTTCTGGTTCTCAATTCTTTACACCATTCCTTCCCATTATGGTTTCTTCAATCTTATTTTCCTTCACTTCAATACCCTGCATAATCAAATCAGGCAGATTAAATTTTAACAAAGACAGGAATTGATGACATAAGATTGGTCTACTGCTTATCTTACTAAAGCCATTAAAGTGGGAAATTACAAAACTTTTCTACATAACAAAAGGAAACCAACAAAAATATAAAGCAAAATGACAACTACCTCACCATAAATGCAAGATAAATATTTACTTATTATTTTCAGAGAAGCCCTGATCTGATGAAATTCTGTAATGAAAACACTTTATACAGGGAGCTAATTATCTATTCTGTACAAGGAAAAAGCCAGAGATTAGGAAGAAAGATGGAAATACTGTGTGATTGGTAGAAGCTAGTGGTACTTGGTACCCATCTTTATGGGCCTTGATGGTAACTATGATCACGTGTTGTGGACATGCCTGAGTTCAGGTAAGTACTGATTCCTATGGATGAAAGGGAACATCCTGCAGGACTTAGTAAGTAGAGGGCTCTAAAGTGGACTTGAGGGTTTGGAAGCATCTGGGACAAAATGTACCAACCATTGGTGGAAATAATAGTGACAACAAGTTTTAAATGTGATATGAGCATTTCTTTGGATGTTCTGGAGTTTATTTGTGGAGGATAAAACTGTTGAAATAATACTAGCTAACTTTTTCACAGCATTACCACGTGTGTGTGCTGAATACTGTTCTCAAAACTTCACATGTACTAATTAACTCTCATGATAACTCTACCTGGGAGTTATAGTTATTCTGTTCAATTTTCTGTTGAAGAGGATACAGGTAAATTAAATAAGTACTTTAAATATGGCTATAAGTGTCAGTTTTAATATTAAACCAGGTAGTTGTTTCAAGAGTATGTGCTTTTAACCACTAGACTATAATGTCTGGAAAAAGAGAATGTTCAAAATTTATGGCTTGGTCATGACAAAAAGAAAATAAATTCCCCTGCAAGTTGGGAAGTAGACTGGTGTTATCAGTTAGACTATGTTTTTCTCCTGTTAAACAGTAATTTCAGGGACTATCAATGTCAGGTCATATCATTCTGTGATCACACTGATTCAAACAAAACAAGACCATTCTAAAATCCTTTCCAAATAAGCAATGTCTAAGGATAAAAATTACCAAATGCCCCCCCCCCCTTTTCTTCTTGTAGGAGTGACTACTTCTTCTTTATTAATGACAATTTTCCTCTGTCCAGTCTTATGTCCTTCAATAGAAGATGGATTAAAAATCAAACATCCATGCCTCTCAAAACACCCAGAGGAAAGCCTCACTCCCTTAAACTCATTCTAAAAACATCTGAGGTATGCTCAAATTCTATCCTATGGCTTTTTAAAAAACTCTTGCTGAGATACTGTGTGGTGTGTGGTCTACCTCTTTGACCAATCCAATTGGTTCAACCACACATGCATTTCTAGAGCTCATTGTTTTGAGTCTCTGAATTGTCATTTGGATGTTAGGAAGGAGTTCATTATAATACTAAATAGTGAACTATATTTGATTAGTTATACAGATATTTAGAAAAATAAAAGGTAAAAATAAATATAAAGAAGGAATGAACATGGGAGAAGGAGGAGAGTGGGAAAAGAGAGGGAGGGAGAGAGAGAGAGAAAGTAGAATTTCTTAGCTTTGCTGGGGGCCACAGAGAAACTACATTTAATGGTTACAGACATTAATGCCATTGATTCTCCAACCTCTATCTTGATAATTACATGCAATACAATCTGCCTCTAAAGTAGAGTGCTCTTCTAGTTCATACTTTGGCATCTCTCCCTCACTGTAAAATGAAAGATAACCAACAAGCAGATGATAAGGCACTTTCAGGTGACAGAGATCTTTTCTGAAGCCAATAAAATGTCACATAAGTATAGTCAGTTATGTGTCTATATGAATCAATCTTTAATCAGTAAATTCAAATACTAAATAACAATAATTGCAGATAGACATATTTATACCTGTTATAGCTTGTGTAAGAAAATATGATTTTAGAGTTGTCTTAAATAATACGAGTTGAGAATCTCCTTTTCAAGTTGTTACATGTATGAGCACTCCTCAGAAAAAAGTATTTTTGAAATACTAAGTTGTATTTCAAGATGATATATGTATAAATAATATTATTTCTTTCACTTTAGTAAATATATCGCTTGAGGCTGAAAAATATATAGCCAGAATTTCACAGCTGCCCATTCTTCTTCTTAAGAAAGTCATATTAGCACAAAGATTTTACTTAAGAGAAAGGGCCTTGAGATCCTTCTCTAATTTAGCTTTCTGCAGCATTGAGATCATCAGGTCAGCTCACTGCCACCTCAGATAAAAGTCAAACTAAACCCTGATGGAATTAGAGCCACTATAATTTTCATGAGGAGTACTCTTGTAAAAAACTCCCTTAATCATATTTATTTTATGAGGTGAAATGTACACTACATTGCCCTTTGTTCTCCGAGTCCAAAATACAGAAGAAAGCAAAACGAACCTATCTGAAAATTCATGCATAACTTACTGATATTATCCAAATTAATTTAAAAGGCTTCAATTACATTTTAGCCTTTGAATGGAAAGTCCGTCAAAGAAATAGTTCAGAGTGGAAAACAAAACAAAGCAAAACAAATATTAGAGACTATTATGGTTTGAAACTGGAATATCCCCCAAGGTTCATTTGTTGAAGATTTAGTCTCTGATGTAGCAAGCAATGTCAAGAGGGAAGTGATTGCATCATGAGGGGCCGGACCTAATCAATGGATTCATCCATTGACCACTGAATGAACAACTGGGAGGTGGCAGACTCTATAGGAAGTTGGGGCACGATTGGAGGAAGAAAGTAACTGGGGACAGGCTTTGAAGATTATATCTTTTGTCTGATTTCTTCCCCTGGCTGTGCTTCCTATAGGCTTTTATGAGCTCAACAGTTTTCTTCCACCCCACTCTTCAACCCTGATGTTCAGCCTCCCCTCAGTCCCAAAGCAATGAAGTCAGCAACGATGAACCATCTGAAACCAGGAGCAAAAACCAACCTCTCCTCTAAGTTGATGTCAGGTATTTTAGTTACAGAAATGAAAACCAGACGAATACAGAGACTTAACTCATCCTTCATAATATTTGAGGAAAGGAAATTGAAATAAAGTGATCCAGACTCCAATTGATACAGAGATTTAAAGAAACGAGAGACAGAACTTTATTTTGCTAATTCTTATTGCCTTGCTTCTTACGACATTGACATGTGGGGGCACGTGCATAAAGATGTTTGCCTGCGTGTGTGCGTGTGTCAAGGTTGGCTTTTAAAGGGAAAATATGATTGAATTACATATAGTTTCTATGGAATTCAAAGGGCACTAAGAGACAGATTTACCAATAATAGTTATAAATTATATTCCATTGAGGAGTTAATCAAAAATTCATGTTGACCTAAAAGCATAGACTCAATTATTAATTCTGTGTCTAATGACAGAAACAGTAATCTCAAGATTTTAGCTTTTGAGCAGTGGTGTACCTTGGATAAATAAAAATAATTGGACAAATGTGGGTGGCTAATTAAGAAAACAGTAAGACATGACAAACAATTTCATTTTACATAAAGTAAATCTTCCTTTATTTTATAATCAGTTTGATACAGAAATATAAATGCATTGTTAACATCATTTAAATGTGATTTTTTTATATTTGAATATTGATGGGATAAAATTTTTATTATTACAAAAATGGATATTATAAGAATTATGACAAAGTCAGTTGGCAACTTATTCTATTCATCTTTTAAAGATAATGTATTAGTTTTTTTTGTTGTTGTTGTTACCTTTAAGAGAGTTTCCCTTCATCTTTGATTTCAGGCTGTCTAAAAGTCATTGGTAACAATATTAAAAATTTTTATTATCTTTTTATATATCTATCTGGCTTGGACTTTATATTATTTAGGCAATTTGGAAAATATTAACCATACATTTTTAAAAACATTTCTTCTGGTTTGTTCTTTTCTTTCATTCTGTAACTACATTATCTAATATTAAAACATATATTAGATTTTTTCTTTCTCTAATTTTTCTAATGCTTTGTTTAATTGCATCTGTCCTTTCCTGCTTCTAGGCTTATTTTGACATTTCTGAAAACTTGTGCAGAGTCATTGATCATGCCTTTTCTGAATCTATTAAAAGTAACTAATAATTCTTAATTTTGCATACCCAGTTTTATAAGTTCATCGTTTCCATTTGAGTTTTTAATAGAATTAATTATATCATCATTCTCCTTATTGTCATCTATTTCTTCACCTATTTTTTGCTTTTTAACAAAAATTTAGGTAACTCCAATTAGTGGATCAGTTATGATTTTTTTCTCTATATCTTAGATATTGGCCATGTAGTTTATTTTCTTGGCATACAATATATTTTTGTTATTATATACTGGACTTTGTGTATTAAAAACTTAGAGGCTCCTGATGCTAGATTCATTTTACAGTGAGAGTCTTATCTTGGTAAAATAAGAACTGAGATAACTGAAAGGTGAGATGTAGTCCTGGTAAATTACATATACCTTTGGTAGTTGTGTGACCCTCCAGAGCTTTCAGATGAGAATCTGTTTTATCCCCACAGTCTCTCCTAATATTTGTCTTAAGAGATGACTGCTTCCACTGGGTGTAGTTATGTACAGCTGTAATCCCAGTACTTGGGATGCTGAGACAGGAGGATTTCAGGTTCAAGGTTAGCCTCAGTAACTTGGAGGTAGAATGCCCCTGGGCTCAATCCCCAGTACCAAAACACAAAGCAAAGAAACAAAGCACATCCCAAAATAACTGTTTCTTAGAGGATTTCTACATTTGAAAAGAATCTAGAATATACAGGAATTGTGTATTGATAGAGCTGACATAATGGAAGCAAGCCTTTTTGTTAACGAAATAGGAATGACAGCCGGGCGTGGTGGCGCACAGGAGGCTGAGACCAACTTCAGCTACCTAGGGAGGTACTCAGCAACTTAGTGAGACCCTATTTCAATATAAATAATAAAAAATAGGACTGGGGGTATAGTTCAGAGATAGAATGCCCCTGAGTTCAATCCCCAGTACAGAAAAAAAAAAAAAAAGAAATAGGAATGATAAGAGTAAGACTGTTTGTTAATGAAAGAGGGACAAAAAGGTTATACAAACAATTCATAAAGAATTTATTTCCAAAAAACTAGAAGTAAAAACAACAGTATTGAGTTCCACTAGGCAAAAAGGGAAAAAAAATCCAGAAAGAAAGAAGGAAATATATCATTACAGTAAGAATGAAGAGCAAA
>PVLC010017435.1:0-33787 GCA_004027655.1 Graphiurus murinus
TTGTTATATGGAAAAGGAAATGGGGGAGAGGTCACCATTTTTAAAAGCCACTCCTTTTTAATGTGTTTATAACAATATTTTTAGCTGTAACAATCTTTTCCATTGTCATAAAAACTTACTTGGAATTTTCTATTAACATTTATGAGATACCAGTAAGTTGCACACAATCACAATGAGTAATTTATACCTCCAAAAAGAAGAGAACAGTAAGTACTTGAAAGATTGGATTAGTTTTTCTCACAGTCTGAATCTCATTCCATTCATTTGCTACAAAGTATGTTCTCCATATGCTTACAGGAACAGTGGCACTCCGCACTCCACCCTCACCTGGTCAGGGAGATAAAATGAGTAATGGCATTTCACCGTCTTTGCTCTGCAAGGGTAGCAAAAGAATTCTGCTACAAACGTTTATTTCAGTTACCTTCAACAGCTTTAAGAACTTTTCCTTTAGGTCTCTCCCAATCAATAAAGAATATATCTATGGTAATCTGGGATATGAGCTTATGCAAAAATTGCAGAGCCTGAGAATAACATACAATAAGACACCTGAAAAATATCAGCATTAATTCCACTCATGAAAACAATATAGATACTTTAAGAAAAACATTGTAATTATAGAATATATAATTTTTACAAGTGACTTTGCATGAAGTTATACCATTAGGGGTCACTAGAATCTTATCACATAATCTGGGATCACCAAATTCAAAGTATTCTCATACACCTATTAATTTACCTTTCCATTTCCTTCCTTTCTTTAAAACAGGGAGATATATATATATATATATATATATATATATATATGTTAATATATATACACACATATATATGTATATATACACATGTATATATATGCACACATATATATGCATATATATATATATATATATATACACATATATATGGAGAGAGAGAAGGAGATCCTATCTCCTCTTCTTCCTCCTATAGTGGACTTGCATAATTAACTCTCTTTCCCAAGGTTTTAGAGATCATCTGACTTTTTTATTAGTAGAGATATTTTTCAAATAATTTGTTAATCCTAATTAAAGTGTTAGGATGCCCTCACTGTCTTTTTTCTTTGTCTGGTATTAAGATTTCTGATATTAAAAAAAAAAATGTGCTGTAGCTGGGCATGGTGGTGCATGCTTATGATCCCAGTACTTGGGAGACTGAGACAGGAGAATCGCAGGTTCAAAGCCAACCTTGGCAACTTAGTGAGGCTCTCAGCAACCTAGTGAGGCCTTGTTTCCAAATAAGAAATAAAATTGTACTGGGGGTGTAGTTTGGAGGTAAAATGCCTCTGGGTTCAATCCCCAGTACCAAAAAAAAAAAAAGTGTTATTGAAACATATTGTTTTCCTTTATAGGAGCAATATGTTCAAACTGAGGCATTCTTCCTAGTACATGCATTATCGATCAAAGGATAAAAATCTAAATGGAATAACAATTCTCCTCAAGGAGCTCCTATTTCAGTGGGAGAAAACAGATACCTGTCACAATGCAGTGAAATGGGATCTATCAAAGAGGCATGTAAAGAGCTTCTCCTACATGGATGGAGAATGCTGAAGTTGAGGAGGGGGTGCTCTAAGAGGAGGAGGAGGAGGAGGAGGAGGAGGAGGAGGAGGAAGGGAGACAGAGCTAGAGAAAACAACTTCTAAGATTTCAATACTTCATCCAGAGTGGTAACTTTTATCCTCAATGAGCAAAGACAAAATTGATGCCTGATGGCACTTTGTTCCATTGTGAATGTATTATCAGACTTTAAAGAAGAAAACTATATATTAAATTATCACTTTATCAAATTAGCTATAGCTCATAGTAATCCAAATATAATCATAGCTTCTTCAAAAATTTATTTAAGGTAAATTCTTGATGAGTTATTATAAATAAAAGGAGATTTCCTATATAAACTAAAATAACTCATGTTTTCTTTCAAAACCAAAGTAAATTTTACTCCAAAGATTTTGAAAGCATTTTAGTTCTGGAGACTTACTAGTTTTATAGCAGGCATTTGAAATTTGATAACCTATCCTTTGAAACATACCTTCAGAGCAAAAGCACATCCCACATAAGTAACAAAACGTTCTTCTTGAACTTGTATTGGTAGCAAGACAGAGACAGATTTCTGTGCCTACAATAAAAATTACTTGGTCAATAAAATCACAAGAGGTTTTTTACAAAACACAAGACCAAAGAAGGTATAAAAGAGGGAGATAGTGATGTATCCACTAAGTAGTACACTCAGGGAATTTAGAGTTTAACATTTGCCTCAAATAAAAATAGTTCCTTTATAAACAGAGCTTACCAGTTATTCAAATATTGGCATTTAGGTTAAATTCAGAAACTCACTCACTTTGAAGAAAATAAGCCAATAAAGACCTGTTCCCATTGTGATGATAAAAAACACATTGGCCAGATCACCAGCATAGTACACCAAGAATTTCATAACTGTCTGCAATTTAAAAAGAAGAATTATAGTTGTTAAAGACTCCATCTATTTACCACTTTTAGTAACACTATTACATCTAATAACATCCACTCATTTTCTCATGTATTGTGTATCACCCAGTCATAAAGACCAATTGAGCTTCCCTCCCACATATACCTTTTGGACCTTACTCTTCATTCAAATCCCAGTAACCTGTCTTCTTTTATCTTTCACTAAGAAAGTGGAAACTACTTCCAAATTTTCACTTAGTTGGGAACCTCCACCCCAATGTATCCTCTATTCTTTCACCAGAATTAGTTTTCTAAAATGTTAAGTTGGACTGTGTCACTCCCTTTCATAAAAGTATACAATGACTTCTCACTAAAACATAAATTCCTGACTGACAAGGTCCTTCACTACATGGACCAAAGTTACTTTTTTATTTAGCTTCATTTGCCAGTTCCAACCACTTATTAAATGATTAACCACTCCACACTTCCATCTCAAATATTCTGTGGCATGAGATGGGCATTGTTTTATCAGTATTTTTCCTTTCCTCTCTCTAGCAAATTCTCCTAAGTTCTGAGAGCACAGACCATATCTGTGTTTGCTCACTATCACATCCTCCAGTGCCAGGTAGAGTGCCAGGAACTCAGACAGTAAGCTGTCAGTGATTACTGTGGAATGAACAGACAATCTAGCTTAAAGTTCACTTCTCTAGGAAGATTTTCTTGACTATCTCAAACAGTAAATCAAGCCCTCCTGCTCTGATTCTTTAGCACATGGATTTGGAGTCAAGATGATAGTCCAGCTACCATGTAGCCTTTTTTATGCTTTTCTTCAGCAAGTTACAAATAGTATTTTTTGGTTAGATATTGTAAAAATTGAGTAGAAAATTAACCTCTGCTTCAATATCATCATGTATAAAATGGGAATAATACTACCTATCTTCAGAGAGATATTGTGAAGATTAAATGAATTACTGACATAACTTATTATGTCTATAATTTGTGCCTGGCACAAAGTGATATACAGTAAATATTAGATAAAAATTTGAGATAGCTGGGCATGGTGGTGCACCCTTGTAGTCTCAGTGCTTTGGAGGCTGAGACAGGAGGATCACAGGTTCTTGACCAGCCTTAGCAACTTAGCTAGGCCATCTGCAACATAGTGAGACACACTGTTTCAAAATAAAAAATAACATAGGGCTGGCAGTATATTTCAGAGGTAGAACACTCCTGGGTTCCATCCCTAGCACCTCCTCAAAAATTGAAAAAATAATAAGACATAAAACTATGAAGTTAATAAAATGTGGGAGAACATCTTTTGATGTTTAAATGGAAAGTTTTGCCTAAACAAGATAATAAAAACATGTAACACACACACAAAAAAATTCAGGTGTGACAATATCAAAATTCAAACTTCTGTTAAACAAAGGGCCACATGGGTAAGAATAACAAATTGGGTATATTTTGGAGAAAATACTTCAGCATCAAAAACCAAAAAGGAGCCGGGAGTGGTGGCGCACGCTTGTAATCCCAGCATTCAGGAGGCTGAGACCGGAGGATCCAGGTTCGCGGCCAGCCTCAGCTACCTAGTGAGGCACTCCATAACTTAGTGAGACTCAGTTTCAAAATAAAGAATTAAAAAAAAATAGGGCTGGGGGTATAGCTCGGAGGTAGAATGCCCCTGAGTTCAACCCCCATTACCAAAAAAAAAAAAAAACAAAAAACAAAAAACAAAAAAGGGACTAATATTTATAAAACTCAAACTCCTTCATAGTAACTGGACAACTAACAAAAAATGAGTGAGAGATATAAACAGGTGGTTCACAGAAAGAGAAACCCCTAAATTAAAAAGTATATGAAGTAAGAAGTATTCAAAACATGGTGAGGGGACAAGTTGAAAGGAATCAGGAACGAACTAAAACAAGCTCTAATGGCCAAATCTGGGGAAATTTGAGCTACAAAATAAATAGTAATGGATTATAATCACCCAACAATGAGACATGAAAATGAAATCAACAACAATATACTAATATATACCACTGGATTAGTAAAACATGGAAAAGTTGAGAAAGTATCAAGTGTTGACAAGGACAGGCAGAAGTAAGGAAGGCCAGAAACAAGAATAGCATTGCTGATGGGCGTGTAGACTGATGTACTGTATTGTGGGAAGAAAATAAGGTGTGCATATACACTATGACCAGGCAATATCCCTCCTACTTTGTGCCTCAGAAAAGGTCAAGGCAACCTCCTTACTCATCCTCTAGTTGTGTCCTATGAGAAGGATCCAGAATAGTTAAAGGATAAAATACACTTAAAAATTTTCCAAGATTATACCTGTAAATCAATTATGGGACTCCCAATGCGCCTCTTCCACCCTGCTGTCTTCAATAAAGATGATAAAACAGCTAGCCCACCCAACACCCCCAGAGCAATCTAAAACAAAAACAAAAACAAAAAAACAAAAGGAACATTTTAGAACTTACATAATTCCTCTCATCAGTACTCGAAAATATTATAAATAGAAAGTAAGAAATACTCAAGACATGGTGAGTGGACAAGTTGAAAGGACAAGGAACCAACCAGAACAGGCTCTAATGGCCAAATCTGGGGAAATTTGAGCTACAAATTAAATAGTAATGGATTATAATCACCCAAAATACATATCCATGAGTTCTCACTGACTCAAATAAATCATTGAATAATAAATTAATGGAGGCAAAAGGAAAGCTCCTCCTTACAATAAAGTTCCAATTCATAAATACAGAAGGAATGAGGGAAGTAGAAAAATCTTCATCAGGCAAATGTCATAATAGTACTTTCTGCAGGCAAGGATCATCAATAGATGGTAAAATTCAAAGAATGATGAGAAGCAGGATGTTTGCAATAATTTCAAAGTATCTCCCTATGAGACACTTAATAAATACAAATGGAAAAATATAGACAAGAACCCTGTAGGAGCCATCTTAGTCATATGAACAAAATTAACATCACCAGTAATATGACACACTAACATCATATGCAAAGGGCATACTATCATTTCTGTGCTATCTTTGCCAAAACTACATGAATTCAACTAAATCATGTGAAAACACCAGACAAACCCAAATTGAGGGCCAAGAAAACAAGTATTCTTCAAAAGTGTCATGAAATCCAAAGAAATACTAAGAAACTATAACAGATTGGAGGACATTAAAAAAATGACAGCTAGAAACAATATGAGATCTGGATTGGGTCCTAAAACAGAAAAGATGGTGATAAAAACCTGTGAAATCCAAAGACTATGCAAATTAAACTAATAAGATTACATGAATATGAATTTCCTAATTATGATCATTGTACCATAGTTGTATTACATATAAAAATTAGGGGGGCCTAGGGTGAGCATTTATGGTTCATCTATTTTGGCAACTCTCTTGTACATCTGAGATTACTTTTTTGAATTAAAAAATACACTACAGCCGGGCGTGGTGGCGCACGCTTGTAATCCCAGCATTCGGGAGGCTGAGACCGGAGGATCCGGGTTCGCGGCCAGCCTCAGCTACCTAGTGAGGCACTCCACAACTTAGTGAGACTCAGTTTCAAAATAAAGAATAAAAAATAGGGCTGGGGGTATAGCTTGGAGGTAGAATGCCCCTGAGTTCAATCCCCAGTACCGCAAAAAAAAAAAAAAAAACCACAAAACACTACACAGACACACACACACACACACACACACACACACACACACACAAATTTGGTACTGGGGATTGAACCTAGGAGCTTTCAAGCTGCACCTCCAGGCCTTTTTATATTTTATTTTGAAACAGGATATTGCTATGTTGCTGTAGCTAGCCTCAAACCTTCAATCCTCATCTCAACCTCCCAAGTACAAGGATTATAGATGTGCACCACCACACCTCGCCACTGTAAATATTTTATCAGGTTAAAATATACTCACATCTGTCTGAACATATGCTTCTCCTTGATTCATTTCATATCTGACTGAGAAAGAAACCTGATATTTAAAAGGAAAAAAATTAGCCATACGGATTATATAACACCTTTACTTTTATTATAAAAATACATCTGTAGCTGGATTTTACCATGCCATACTTTTTAACTATTGATATTACTAAAGTCAACCCTTACTTGCACATAAATAATTATGCTATTTGAGAATTATGTGTGCTTCTTTAAATATCTTTTTTGAATACATATGAAAGAGGGGTTCATTAGGAATTGTTAGGTTCATTAATAGTAATTCAAGCCAAACTAATTATACATTATTTTCTGACAAGTTTCTGTAACTGAGAAATGTGAATGAACCTGTGTATTAAGAATTTAGCAATTAGCTAAGCAACCATATCCTAAAAAGGCAAATAACTCAAAATTCTGAACAAGAATCTTAGGGATACCACTATCTTGATGAAAGAAACAGTTCAAATAATGCTATGTACCTATATGAAATTATCAACACTAATCTCAATAACATGTATGGGGAGAGGGAGGGAGCAATAGGGATCCAGAAGGAAACACATCAACTGCTGTGTGAATGTGTGTTTGTATCACTGAACCTCATCACGATGTGTAATTACAATGCACCAAAGTATACTAGAAAAAAGAGAGAAAAAAATCAGACAGACAGATAAAAGAACCAGTAAAGAGTAAGAGAAGAAGATGGTGAGAAGTAGGAGAGGCAATTACGTTTTACCACGGTCACAGAACAGGGAGTTTCAAGGAGGAGGGGGTCAAGATATAGTGTCAGATGTTATATAATTGTCCAGTAACGAAAGAGCCATTATATATAAAGAGCCATTATACAGAGAGTTCATTGCTGACCTTCATGAGAGAGATATTCAAAGAAGTAAAATGCCAAGAGTCAGACTGAGAATAATGAAAGAATAAATTGTTGGGAAATGAATGAAAGATCCAATGGCAAGCTGAGAAGCTGGCAGAATTGAGGAACAATTTCTTTGGTTGGTTGGTTGTTTTTAAAGGTGAGCCATACTGAGAGTTTTATAAGCAAAAGAAAGGAAATAAGTACATGTGGCTCAGCCTTTTTAAGGCTCATTCTCTTTGGTGCAGCCTGCCTTTGGGATGTGTAAGGTCTCTTTCTTCCACATACAGGCACTCCCAGGCATGGAGTGCTTCAGTTCTGTTGTGAATTGAGGATGCAGGTCCAAACTGCATTGTCTAGTTCATTTTAGCACTACTAGCAATAAAGCTGATAATATTAATCAATTGTCTCTTGAAGTATGTCTACATTCTGAGTTCCTGGTTTATTTAGGCAAAGAAACAAGAAGCAAAGTGACCAAAAAGAATAGGAGCAGATGCTGTATATCTTAGCAAACCCCCGATCACAAACAGGGATGTTTGACTGCTGGTGACTCTTCTACTGAAAAATTTAATCCATTTGGCTTTTTTATACTTAGAATCCATAAGAACTCACTTCCTACCATTATTAGTTAAAATGAATTAAGGAAAGGTTTTACTTAAAACTTGACAAAAAGTGTCTTGAGGCAATTAAGTAAACTACATCAATATCATAATAATTATACAAGGGCACTATTAGTAAGGAACTTACCTTCACAGATTGGCTATTGGGATCTTTGACATCGATGTCACTGTAGGCAATGGTGATTAATGGAGGGTATATGTTTCCATTTTTTGTGTTGGGTACAAGGTGTATGCTATTTAAAAGAAAATACATTTATAGTTATGAATATCTATAGACCCTTAAACATTTCATTTGAATTCAATATAGATTATCATAATGATCTCAGAACCAACCAGTTAATAAAAACTAGAAAAGGTTAAACATAAATTAATGGTAACAACTCAAGCTAATCTTAAGTGGTCAAAACTTTATATTCCTTAAGAAAAATGAGAAACTCTTTTAAAGACTCAGGTCCTATGACGTTTACAAAAGAAATCTCTGAAATACTGTGAACCATTTTATCTTTAAGGAATATTCAAAAGAGCAGTGCTACATGTGCTATAGAAAGGCAGATAATAACCTGATACTCAAAAGAGATAAATTCTTAACAAAATGTGTCACTTCTTGTATTGTCTAAGGCACAAAGTAAGGTGCATTTTACTAAAGTAGGGTACATTATATATTGGTTCTGTATAGTTTGTGAACTCAAAAAGGGAGATGCAAGAATGGTTTCATCAAGAACAAGCTAAGGTTGGCTAGGTTTGACCTCACCTTTATTAGAGATACCACATGACCAGACTGAAGGAATTGTTAAAAACAGTACATTTGAATTTCAGTGGGATAGACGATAAAGCTTCCATAGTGCCTACCTCATAAGATTGTTATGACAATCAAAATGAAATAACGGTGTGAAAAAATAGTATATATTGAACTGTCTCAAAGTGCCAAACTAATATAAGATGGTGGTGTTGATTTTCATCTATGTATGCAAAGCACACACTATAAAATATTAGAATGGGAGTCGGGATCTTAGAGATAGGACTGTTACACTGGAAAAGACTAAGAAATATAGGCTGCATGGTACTACACTAAGTAGGATCATAGGGTATTCTAGGAAGAGAAAGGTGTTGTTAATTAATTAATCTGGGTCAACCTAGAAAAATAGCCATTAAAGAAAATGAGAATTGGGGAGACAGAGCTGCTAACAATCATCTGTCGAACTCTTTCTAAATTATCCATTTCAACTCACTGATATTTCCCTTCCCTTCCTCTTTTAACCCATTTAAAAAAAATACTTGTATTGGTGCACTGCAATAATACATCGCTATGAGGTTCAAAGTGATACAAACATAGGTGCACATAGCACTCAGTGTGTTTCCCTTCAACTCCACCCCTTTATGTACCCCTCCCTCTACATACTAATGAGACTGGCAGTGGTATCTTCATATGAGGGCAGAGCATTATTTGAACTGTTTCCCTCATGAGTTCTCCTTCTTCCCCTCCCCACCTCTGTCCCCCAATTTCCTTCCATTACTTTGCTGATCTTTCCCCTCATTTATCTTAACTCCTTTTTTGTTTCCTATTTTTTCTCTAGCTTCCACATATGACTTTCTGTGACTGGCTGATCTCACTTAGCATAAGATTCTCTAGTTCTATCCATTTTCTTGCAAATGACATGATTTTGTTCGTTATGGCTAAGTAAATTTCACTGTGTGTATATGCCACAGCTTTGTTATCTATTCATCTGTTGATGGACACCTAGGTTGGGTCCATAATTTGGCTACTGTGAATTGTGCTGCTATAAACATGGATATGCATGTATTACTATGGAATTCTGACTTTAAGTTTTGGAAAGATACTCATGATACTTCTGGGTCATAGGTGGTTCCATTCCTAGTCTTTTGAGGAACCTCCATATTAATATCTGTATTTGCAATCCCACCAACAGAGTATGAGTGTGTTTCCCCACATCCTTCCCAGCATTTATTGTTTGCATTCTTAATGAGTGACACTGTAACTGGAGCTAGACAAAATTGCAGTGTAGTTTTTATTTGCATTCCTTGACTGTTAATGATGTTAAACATTTTTTCATACATTTATTGGTCATTTGTATTCAAACCATTTTAATTCAGTAGGTCTACAGTGGGGCCTAGAATGTGAATTTTGACCAAGCTCCTCCAGCTTTTCTAATATAATTCCCTCTTCCCTTGGCTCTTCAGTTTTATTGGACTATGCCAATCTATACAGATATCTGAGAAAATCTTAGGTATCATTCCAATTCACTTGTCCTTATTATTTTGCTCTGATAATTATGAGGAAACGCTTTCATTATAACATTTTTTCATATTCTCCAAGTATAGTTTAGTCATTTGTTTACCTCAGTGATATTTGTGTAGCAACTCGAATTACTCTTGGCTGATTTCCTAAGTCATTTTCTCGTCCACTTACTGCATCCACTAAGAAAATGCGTCGAGTCAGTAGCCACTTGCCAGAGCTACTGTCTTATTATAAAAAGAAAAAAAAAATGGTATTAAAAATAGCCTCAAATTGTTGGAGATGATTAAGAAGTTTGCTAAACAAACTTAAGATGCAAAATTATTGTTTGGTTTTAGATAAGATGGCTACAAAGAGCTACTGCTGTAAGACATTCATGATAATGTCTTTCTCAGCCTCACTTGCCTTCTGATCGTTTGAACTTTTCATCAATATGGGTACAAATTACCTGAAAAGTTCAGATTTATAGCACAGGTAACAACAAAAGAAATTAGTCAAAATCAGATCAAGGACAGCTTGGAGAAAAAAGTCTCAGTTTACATTACTACTAGGTTTTCTCAAGCTATATACTCTTAGCAATAATTAATTTTTTAAATAATATATCTGAAAATAAAATTAATAAAAATCCCTATGTACATGAGAAAACTTATTTTTTCCCTTTAGCATACCGTATAAAACCCTAAGAGAGAATCTGTGGCCTTTCTTATAGCCAGTGGCTTAATAAATTATCATTAGTTGACTTATTTATTGATTTCTGCTCAAAAAAGATATGTATGAATGTCCTACCTTGGTTCACAAACATTTTATTGTATTGAAGATTTAGATTTAACACAGGCACAGCCCAAATATTTTGGTGTTGATTTTCATCTGTATATTCAATGTAGACATCATAAAAAATAGGAGTGGGAAAGTCAGTTGATAGCTTAGAGAGAGGAATCTCACACTAAAAAATAAAATTAAAAACAAAAGCATCACAACTGGAAATTAGAAAGCACATTTATTATCTTAAAACTGTTTTTTTTTGTCTTGCAAAATAAAGCATCTTTAAACTATCTTATTTACATGTATTCCCATGTGACTTCTAAAACATGAATTCATAAATATGATTTTTCATAGGGGCAAAAAAAAAAAAAAAAACCAAAAAACTAACTGTAAAGAACTGCTCTGTTTTGGACCTACAACACACATGGAGAAGGTATGCCTTCACTTGCAATATTAAGTAAAAATATTGATTTAAAAGTAAAAATATTCAAAAACTACTATTTTCCTATGGGATGAAGTCCCAATTTTTTCTCCTGATGTGCAATGGTCTATGATTGACTCTCCTTAGCAGAGCTAACTTTATTTCCCACTGCTCCATACCATTTTATGGTCTTCCATCCACACTAATTTACTGCAATTTCTAACTATGCCATACTATCCTTTCTCTCTCTCTTTCTATATCTCTTCTCTATGTCTATACCTCTCTTTCTCTCTGATGTTGCACATGTGTATTCTGACTGACGTTTCCTTCCCCACTGTATTTGCCTGTCCAATTCATATTCATTATATAAGGCCAAGTATCACTCACTCTGTGAAGCCTTCTGTACTTCTCTGGACGCTGATACCTTTACAAGTATCTATAGTATGACAAGTCACATTCTTTTAAATTCTCTGTCTATATAGCTTTTTTTTTTTTAATCTACTGAGCAATGAACTACTTGAGGGCAGCCAGGCTCAATGGAATTACCAAGGTTTAATTTTTTTTTTATACTTTTATTGGTGCATTGTAGTCTGACATCATAATGTCATTCATAGTGATTGACATGCATGCACACAGCACTTGGGGGGTTTTGCCTGGCTCCCTCCTGACTCCCCATTTCCCCATACAGGATATTAAGACTGGCATTGGTATTCTCACATATATTCATAATGTCAGTTGGAGAGAATCCTTCACTAATTCTCCCTCTCTCCTTCCCAACTCTCCCCAAGTCCACCTCCCTGGTTCCACTGGTTTCTCTTCCATTATCTAAAGTCCCTTATGTCCCAATTACTCCCTAGCTTCCACATATGAGAGAAAACATATGATCCTTTACTTTCTGTGACTGTCAGCTGTCACTTAACATAATGTTCTCCAAGACCATCCATTCTCCTACAAATGACATAATTTTTTCTTTATGACTGAATAGAATTCCATTGTGTGTATACCTCATAATTTTGTAATCCATCTATTCATAGACACTCGGGTTGGTTCCATAATCTGGCTATTGTAAATTATGGTGCTATAAACATGGATATGCATGTATTACTATAATATTCTGATTTCAGTCCCTTTGGAAAGATACCTAGGAGTGGTATAGCTGGATCATATGGTAGATCCATTTCCAGTTTTCTGAGGAATCTCCACACTAATTATCATAGCAGCTGCACTAATTTTCAATCCCAACAATAATGTAGAAGAGTTTCTGTTTCCTCACATTCTTGCCAGCATTTATTGTTGTTTGATTCCTTGATGATTGTCATTCTAATTGGGATTAGATAGAAACTCAGTGTAGTTTTAATTTGCATCTCTCTGATTACTAATGATGTGGAACATTTTTTCATGTATTTATTTGCCATTTGTATTTCTTCTTTTATGAGGTGTCTATTTAGTTCAATTGCCCATTTCTTGATTGAGGCATCACAATACCTGACTTCTAACTATACTACAGAGCTATAGTAGTAAAAACAGCATGGTATTGGCACAAAAACAGACACACAGATCAATGGGACAGAATTGAAGATACCGAAATAAATACACACATTTAAAGCCAATTGATTTTTGACAAAGGTGCCAAAAACATACATTGGAGAAAAGACAGCCTTTTCAATAAATAGTGTTGGGAAAACTGGTTATCCATTTGTAGGAAAATGAAATTAAATCCCTACCTCTCACCCTACACAAGAGTTAACCCAAGATGGATCAAAGACATGGAAATTAGACCAGAGACTTTGAAGTTACCAGAGTAAGGCATAGGCCCAACACTCCAATATATAGGCACAGGTAGAAACTTCCTCAACAAGGCCCTCAAAGCTCAGGAAATTAAAACAAGAATAAATGACACAGCACTAAACTAAAAAGTTTCTGCTCATCAAAGGAAATCATCAAGAATCTAAAGAGAAAGCCTACAGAATGGGAGATCTTTGCCAGCTATTCCTCTGATAGAGGACTAATATCTAGAATATACAAATTACTTAAAAGACTTAGCACTAAGAAAAACTAACTACCATGTGATTGTTATTTTGAAAAGCAAAGCTAAAATCTAGACTATCTAATATAGTTCAAACTTACATTTTGTTGATAGGTTGTTCCAAAATAATAAGCAGCATTTAGTCTTGTCTCTGTATCTGGACAAAGCTATGGCAAAAGAAAATAACTGGTAAATATTTCTCACAAATGTTTTCTTTGCTTGGAGAATTCTCTAGACCCCATATGGATACACACTCTATATAATACTTACTTAATATATCAAGAGTGTGAATGTTAAGGGAGTATCTTTGCCCTAAATTAAAGTCATAACTTAAAGAACAGTTTTAAGACATCATCTTACCTGGACACGGTGGCACAAACTTGGGTACTTTGGAGGCTGAGACAGGAGGAGCGCGGGTTCGTGGCCAGCCTCAGCAACTTAGTGAAGCTCTCTGCTACTTAGTGAGACCCTTTTTCAAAGTAAAACAATAAAATTGGTCTGGGGGTGTAGCTCAGAGGTAGAATGCCCCTGGGTTCCATTCCACGTCTCTCTCTCTCTCTCTCTCTCTCTCTCTCACACACACACACACACACACACACACACACACACACACACACACAGACATCATCATAAAGCATCAGAAAATCAACTGTAGCATTGTAGCATATAACTTTTACTCTTCAAGCAATAATTTAGTATTTTCCATAGGCAAATCAGTAAATTTTTAACTAAAATCATTCTCACCTGTAAAACACCTCCTTCTAAAGTTTGCCACTTGAGAAAATTTCCTCTTATATCATAGGAAGCAGCAACAAACTTCAGTTTTGTATTCTGATTAAAGAAAAACAGTAAAATAAAGTCAAATACTCTGAAGGCAATATAATATTCTATAGAGATTTTCGTTGTTGAATAATCTTTTCTCTTTCATTGATGATTGTTAACAATATTAAACTAGCTTTACTTCGAATCTAAATTAATCTATCTCTATTATTAAATATATATAAAAATAGGACCTATTTTTTGTATAAAAATTATTATTTCAGAATGGAGAGGCAGCCCTAATGACAGATAATCTTCTTTCAAACCTGTCATATGGGGGATGCATGTGGAAGGAGGTATTATTCCTTCATTCTGGAAAATTAAAAAGTTAGAAGTGGGAATTAGGATGTGTGAAGTTCTAGAAAATGTTATGGAGCCAAATCAATCTTTGAAAGCACTTCTTGAAAGTGTGAAGATATATGAGGACACAGACTGTAAAAATCACTTTTCTCAATTTCACAAGTTCTACTTGCTGCTGTAACCTCAAATCCCAGAGGTATCCATACACTCAAGGTGCTAAGTTCTATACTGTTTAGTTCCTAGAAGCAGCAGATAATTATATTTTGTTTAACTATATATTTTTTTAAATCTCAAAAAATAAAAATTGTGACTAGTAATAACAATAATATTCAGATTCTTTTCTAAAGTTTAAATCAAAATGCAGTTTTCCTCTAATGATAATGACGTGTACCTGTTTTTGTCCTTTAAAACTGAAATTTGTAGGAAGAGGTGTACTACTGAGTACTTGAGGTGCCAATCCTAGCTGGTCTCCATAAAACAGCCATGGGAGATTCTGTCTCCTGAAATTACAATCATTTTAATAAAAGAAAGATTTATTATTATTTGTGAAAATAACTACAATGAATTCAGTGAAAACATTTCATCAAAATGTTCTTACCAAAATGAAATAGAATGAACAGTGCTCAGTCCAGCTGTATTTTCAAAGATAAAATGAAACAGTCGACATGCATCAAATGTAGCAGTGTCATAAGAATTCATGTTCATCACACACATATTTCCAAGAGCTTGACAAGATGTTAGGTTGGCATACACCTACCAAATAACAATGGCAAAGCAATGTAACATGACATTAAGAGTCAAAACAAAAGTTGATATAAAAATTATGGGCTGGGCATGGTGGGCATGCTTGTAATCCCAGTACTTTGGGAGGCCGAGACAGGAGGATTGTAGGTTTGCAGCCAGCTTCATCTACTTAGTGAGGTCCTCCACAATTTAGTGAGACCCTGTTTCAAAATAAAGAATAAAATAGGGCTGAGGGTGTAGATTGAAGGTAGAATGCTTCTGCGTTCAGTCCCTACTACCACAAAAAAATAAAAATTATGCTTCATTTTATCGATTCTAATTCTTTTGTTTTATACTTTTGCTTTGTATACCTTTTCTCTGACTTAAAGAGACTTTACATATGGGAAGAGGACT
Source organism: Graphiurus murinus (assembly GCA_004027655.1). Lineage (NCBI taxonomy): Eukaryota > Metazoa > Chordata > Mammalia > Rodentia > Gliridae > Graphiurus > Graphiurus murinus. Next base: position 15,591 of record PVLC010017435.1, read on the forward strand.
ATTAAGTATTTTAATTATAATTTCTAGGCTAAAATATAAAAATGAACAACTGATGAGCTAGGTAAAAACTTAAAGTATATTTTTTAAAAAAACTATTAAGTAGAATATATTTGTTTTGTTTTTGTTTTTTTGCGGTACTGGGGATTGAACTCAGGGGCATTCTACCTCCAAGCTACACCCCCAGCCCTATTTTTTTATTCTTTATTTTGAAACCGAGTCTCACTAAGTTGTGGAGTGCCTCACTAGGTAGCTGAGGCTGGCCGCGAACCCGGATCCTCCTGAATGCTGGGATTACAAGCGTGCGCCACCACGCCCGGCTTAAGTAGAATATATTTGAAAGAAGGATAATGCATTTGTATGTTAGATCTGCTACATGTAAATCTAGTCCATTTTGTTTAAGTAATTTGTTTTCTGAACAAAATAAGATGATTTGTTGAGTTTACCTTTCAACTTTCTCAATTTTCCTATTAGGAAAATGCAACTCCATTCAAGACAATAACTGTAGAGTGAACTTACTTCTGTCCCTATCAATAGCCAACAAGTCAGTAAACCCTGTTGGCCCAGTCTTCAAAGATTAGCCGGAAGCTACACACTTTTCTCATTTCCATACCTCCCCTGTCCAACAGTTCCATACTCTGTCACTCAAGATTACTGCAATACTCTTCTAAATGCTGTTCCTGTATCTGTCCTTGTTCCAACAGAATCTATTATCCATGTTATAGCCTTTAAAATCTAAAGTTAATCTGGGCATGGTGGTGTACACCTGTAATTCTAGTACTTGGGAGGCTGAGATAGAAGGATTGCAGGTTCGAGGACTGCCTCAGCATGGTAGCAAGACACTCAGCAACCTACTGAGACCTTATTTCAAAACAAAAAATAAAAAAGGTTTGGGAGTGTAGCTCAGAGTTCAATGTCCCTGAGATCAATCTCCAGTACAAAAAAAACAAAAAAACAAAAAAACTGAAGTTAGATTATATTTTCCTTTGCACAAAATCCTCCAATTTCCCCTAGAATAAATTCCACGCCTTCCTATGCTCCACTCCCTACATCTCTGACTCCTCTCTTTTCCACTCTCCCTGCTCACTCTGTCACAACCACTTAAGCCTCCTTTTAGGTTTTTAAGCATGAAAGAGCTGGTCAACCACTGCTTTGTGACCTTTGCTCCTGCTGTGGTCTCTGCTTAGAACACTTTCCTCCTAGATATTTAAACAGCCCACTCTTTCTTCTTTCAGGTCTTTGCTCAAATATCACCCTCTCATAAATGCCTGTCATGACAGCCCTATATAAAAATATCCCCCCTTCTGTGTTTTTTGATTGTTTGTTTTTGGCAGCATTGAGGATTGAACACAGGAGCATTCTACCTCCGAGCTATACCCCCAGCCCTATTTTTTATTCTGTATTTTGAAACAGGGTCTCACTAAGTTGCGGAGTGCCTCACTAAGTAGCTGAGGCTGGCTGTGAACCCGGATCCTCTGGTCTCAGTCTCCCAAATGCTGGGATTACAAGTGTGCACCACCACGCCCGGCTTTCCTTCTGTGTTCTTTACCCTTATTGCCTTAATAGCACTTAGCACAACCTGACATTACTTAGATTGTAACTCCATGGGGGATTTTTTTCTGCCTTTTTCTGAAACATATAAGATTTGAGAATAAGGCCTGACATCCACTAGATCAACAATAAATATCTACTAAATGATGGTCAGTCTCCTTAAACATCCAATTTCAACCAAATAAACTTGGAGATCCTCAATTTGTGTCTACTAAATATTTTCTTACAGATTCTCTTTCAATATATTGGAAAGAGTTTATTCTTCTTATAGAATATGACCAAGAAGATATATTTACTTAGAAAACTCTTATCTGAGTAAAAAATAGCACTACAATTCTTAAACACATTTTAAGATTTCTAACTTACCCAACATGCAGCTGCTGCTGACTGTAAATACTTTGCAAACCACTCTGAAGTAAAAGACATGCCCTGTAAATAAAAAGATGAAGTTTTCCTTAACCCTACACTGTGAGGGAAACATTAATGTTTACATTGTTACATGAGAAGTGATTAATGCTACTTTATTAATGCTAGTATAAAGATTCTAATGGAAATTTAATAATTAATTCTAATCAATGTCAGTTATCAATTAAGACTGCATTGCAGAATGATAACACTTAGGCAAAGCATATAAGGAAAGAAAATATGTCTATTGTTAAAAGAAAAATAATAGATCCAATTGAGTATTGAGTGGTTAACTTTTGCTGATTAAAACTGACAAGTAATAAAAAATTGGGGGAATGATTTCTTAGCAATAGGAGATTTGGGATATACAGAATAACCTAGTATTTACAGTCTCCAAAGTGTGCTTCTCAAACATCAAAGGGTATCAGAATTACCTCTGCAACATCCACAAAATAGAAAATGTCTGGCTTCATTCCAAACCAAAATTAATCTCCAGGATAAGACCAACGTATACATGGATTTTAAAAGCTCTAGATATAAACCTCTGGCTAATAACCACTGCTTTAAAGTTTATCTGCACATCATGCTAAAAATTGAGACACTGAGAAGCACCAGAGTAAACTGGACATGAAGAAGATATAACCAGCCGGGCGTGGTGGCGCACGCTTGTAATCCCAGCATTCGGGAGGCTGAGACTGGAGGATCCGGGTTCGCGGCCAGCCTCAGCTACTTAGTGAGGCACTCCGCAACTTAGTGAGACTCGGTTTCAAAATAAAGAATAAAAAATAGGGCTGGGGGTATAGCTCAGAGGTAGAATGCCCCTGAGTTCAATCCCTAGTACCGCAAAAAAAAAAAAAAAAAAAAAAAAGAAGATATAACCAAATTATAGGAACATGGCACCGCAGTTATCAAAGGAATCAAAATAAAGTTATGAGGCACTATTTTTCATCTCTTCAATAAGTAAAGTTTCTCATTTTGTAAGAAAAAGAATATATGTATAGAAGAAAGTTGAAGAACACACATATACACACACACACACACACACACCCTGGTGGTAATGGAAAAGCAATGGCAGCAATGTAGAGAAATACATACAAAATGAAGTTACTTACAATGCCAGTGATAATTTAACACTATTACCACCCAACACAGAAATTGAGAAACACTTGGAAAAACCTAAATATTCCCTGGAAGTACAAGTATATAAACTTCAGTGCATAAACTAGAATATTATGCAACTATTAAAAATTACAATTATACAAGATAAGCCTAAAACACAGTATAGGAAAACCAGTGAAGTGCCTACAGACTAATGGAGTTACTCAAAAGAATATAGGAGCGGCTGGGTGTGGTGGCACATGCCTGTAATCCCAGTACTTGGGAGGCTGAGACAGGAAGATCACAGGTTTTGAGGACAGCCTCAGTAAGTAGCAAGACTCTGAGCAACTTATAGAGACCTCTGTTTCAAAACAAACAAACAGAATATATATATAAAGGGCTGGGGAGTAGCTCAGATATACAAGATATAGAATTCCCCTGGGTTCAATCTCTAGTACCACCATAAAAAGGGGGGGGGACCTATTCCATGAGTTCATAATAAACCTTAAAAAAAAAGCACAAAAAGAAAGGAAAGTGCTCTTTACAGAAGACTAGTAGATAATAAATGTAAATATCAGAATTGTAAAATCATTAGAAATGGTCAATTTAATAACTGATCCAGTCAAAGCTCATCAATGGATGTTAAAATGAATATTTGCATAGTAAAATCTCAAAGTAACATCTTAGTCAGTAACATCTTAGACATCTTTATAATAAAAAGAAGTTGCTAATGCAACTGTGATCAAGCAGTCAAATTTAGTGCCACCAGTAATTGGATGACATGTATTTCTTGTACTTGTACACAATAAGACTATAAATAACCTATGTAGCTTTTTTTTTTTGTAAAAAACCTTTCACTTAATCATTAAAAACAAAACAAACAAAAAAAAAAAACAGGAAAACACACACACAAAAGCAAAATGGGGCAGGACTCTGTTCTAAAGGAAACTAAAAACATTAGTTGCACCAGGCATGGTGGTGTACGCTTGTAATTCCAGTATTTCGGAGGTTGAGATAGGAGGATTGCAGGTTTGCAGCCAGCATCAGCTATTTAGTGAGGCCCTCCACAATTTAGTGAGAAATAAAGAAAAAAAAAAAAAAAACAAAAACAAAACAGGTCTGGGAGTGTAGCTCAGAGGTAAAAAGCCCCAGGTTCAATCCCTAGTACCACAAAAAAAAAAAAAAAAAAAAAAAAGACTTAGTTGCAATGTGGGTTCCATGAACCAAAAAAAGGTCACTATTGGAAAGACCTGGAAAAAATCTGAACATATAATAGATAATTCTATTATTATATTAAGTTAATTTATTTATTTTTGCAGTGCTGGGAATAAAACTCATGGCTTCATACATGCAAGTTGAGCACTCTACCACTGAGCTACATCCCCAGCTCTATTGCACTAATTTTAAATTTCTCAGATGTGATGATAAGGAAATGCTCTTACTTTTAGGAGATACACACTAAAGTATTTGGAGTGAACCGTCATCATGTCTACAACTTTTTTCAAGTGGTTCAGGAAAACAAATGTGTGTATGTGTATAAATGTACATAAAGTAGTCTTTTATATCTAGGGGGACTGGGCCCAGGATCCCCCACAAATACAAAAATTTGTAAATATTCAAGTCCATTATACAAAATGATAGAGAAGTGCAATTAATCTATGCACATCATCCTAGATATTTTAAATCATCTCTAGATTACTTACCATACGTAACACAATATATATGCTAGGTAAATAGTTATACTGTTTTGTTTAGGGAACAATGACAAGAAAAAGTCTGTATATGTTTGATACACATGCCAATATTTTTCGCCTGAATATAATCGATCTGCAGTTGGTTGAATCTATGGATGCAGAACTTGTGATTATGGAGGTTAGATGATATTTATATACATAGAGATACACCAACTGTGGAAAAACATTAATAACTGGTTAACCTAGGTGCATACGCATAGTCATTCTTTCAACTTTCCTGCAATTTTGAAATTTTTCAAAATAAAAGTTGGGAGGAGGCCCAACATGCTAGTTTCCTATACTGTCTTTATAGAAAGGGAATGGGAAGACATTGACCATACTCTATATAAAAATCCTTTACTGATTGGTAATTATATTCCTACAATAGGAATGGAAGCTCCCTGTTATAAAGTTATATAAAACTAACATTCTAGTTTTGTTCTCTTAGAACACTTTTGATCTTAGTGTTCAAAGTAGATATTTATAATTAGGAAGAGTGTATGTTACAGAATCAATACAAGTATTTAAGTCTAATTGGCAATTTTATTCTCGACATAAATTAATAAACATGTACTTTGTTTTATCAATTAAGCTAATCTCTTGTGCTTAATTGCTCGAAACCAGAACATTAGAATCTGCCTCATCGACAGTACACAGATAAAATTGAGTTCTTAGACCTGCCAAACTGAGGATTGGGCCAAGGTAGTCATACTATTTTAACTAGATTTTGTTTACAGGTTTCCTACTTTGGCTACACAAAACTAGTTTGAATAGCAGTTACAATAAGACTTAGAATCGCAATTCCAAACTTGCCCTTAGGAAAGAATTAATGTTCAGGACTGGTATGTTGAAATGACATACATTAACTGAATCAGATTAACTTTAAGAGTGGAAGAGAACTTCCCTGCTCATCTTCCATTCCTATTAGAGAAATCTGAAATAAATGAGTCTATTACATAGTGAAGTGGGAGAAGGAAGAATGTGGAGGTAATGATGCAAGAGAAAGTGGTTACACTGAGAAAATGAGTAAATTGAAGATAATGAATGCCAGATTTCTTATTACTGGAGTAGGTACTTAAAACCTGCCAAAAGGACTGAGGTACTGCTTCTTTACAAAGTATCAGTATGAGCTGGGCATGGTGGCACACACCTGTAATTTCAGTACTCAGGAGACCAAGAGAGGCGGATCGCAGATTCGAGGACAGCTTTAGCAATGTAAGGAGACTCTTAGCAACCTAGTGAGACCCTATTTCAAAACAAAAAATAAAAAAAGGGGAGTAAGAACTGGGGGAGGGCTCAACGAGTACTGTGTGCATGTATGCCTCTATCACCCTGAACTTCATCAAGATATAGGATTACAATCCACCAACAAAAAAGAAAGAAGGAAAAAGAGAGAGAGAGAGAGAGAGAGAGAGAGAGAGAGAGAGAGAGAGAGAGAAAGGGGGTGTAGCTTAGAGGTGGAATGCCCCTAGGTTCAATCTCTAATACCCCCCCAACACATGTATCAATATGAATTCATTTCTTTAAGCATATATACACACTATACACAGATAGACAGAGAAATAGTTAAAGATGCATGTAAGTATGTGTGTATGTATCTCCAGCCATGTCTGGTTTCTAAATATTATCCTTAAGAGTTTCATAGAGAAATAGCTGATTCCAGGGCTGAGGCAGGAAAAGTATAAGATAAGTCTGGAAATCTTGTGCCAGAAAGGAAATGCTCAAAAAAAGATGATGACATGTCAAAAAGACATAGGAGCTAACTTGAAGGGGTTTCTACTGGCCAAATCTAGGAAAACTTGAGCATCAAAATAAATAGCATGTCTTGGATTATAATCAATTGAATAAAATAGGTCTAACCAATCTATACGGATATTATTAAATTATACAAATACATATACATATTGGGAAGTTTTTCCTTATAATAGAATGCCAATAACTGTGGAAGGAATGACGGAAATAAAAAATTGACTTTGGCAAGCTTCACAGCAGTGATTGATACAGGCAAGTATCATTAATAGAGACTGAAGCTAGTAAATTAAAAGATTAATGAGATAGATGAATTATAATCTTAGAAATTCTCACAAAATACTAATCCATTACAAAGGGGAAATGGTAACTTTATGGCAGTTACGGTGACTTTGTGGCAGGTGATCAAAGTTAATATTGTCAGGAGTGGGATAAGTGGACATGATATGCCCCCTGGTGTGATGCAATGTATTGAGAAGAGATATCCTTTTTTTGCAGCTTTCTCCAAGCATGTACAGAGTATAAAGAAACACTGGGCAGACCCAGGTTGAATGTCATCCTACAGAAGGTAAGCCTTGTAATTTTCAAAACTGTTGAGTTCATGAAAGGCAGGGCAAGACTGAAGACTAGTTCTAGAATGGAAAAGACTAAAGGGAAATGACTTCTAAATAATTGGGGACCTCAGACCAGATAGAAAAAACAGATACTGTTGGGATCTTTTTGGAAAAATTATTTCAACTGGAGTTATTTGAAAAAAGGAAAAAACTGAAAATCGCAGGGCTGCAAATTTGAAGATTATAAACAAAAAGTTCACTATAGTCTGAGACTAGGAGAGATTGCCCCAGAATGCTATTACAAATGAGCCAACTTGGGGATGATATCAGAACTTCTCATGTATATACTTAATTTAGCATTTATTTTATTGTTTTGCACTATTTGGTTCTTATATCTCATCCCCACAAGAACATACTGAAGGAGAGGAATTTTTGCATTATTCAAGATCCCAGATCCTACCTTCTTCATTGCTATCCTCACACTACTCCCAGTTGCTCTTTCTTATTTAATGATACTAACAACCAGATCACAACCCGTCTTTCCCAAGCTCTGCTGGTATACCAGATATCTTCAAAGTTCTATAACTTCCAGTTAGTCATGTGATTTCTATTCTCTCAGATTTCTGACCTCTTCAGTTCTAATTCATCCACTTCCCATTTTTATACCTCACACCATTTTACAGCATCTGCTGCAAAACTCTAATCCTAGTATTAAATGTTTTTTTAATCTATAAAACAAAGATCCTGGCTGGATATGAATAATCCTAGTTTCTACAATGCTTACTTATCATGTATAGGCACTGCAATGTAGGTATTATGTCCAAATTACAGACAATAAGAATTGAAGTTCAGAAGTATTAGGTAACTTTCCCAGGGCCCAAGAATACAAAACTAATGGCTGGCAAATCTAGATTTCAAGTCTAAAATTCGTGTACTCTTTACTGTATTATATAGCTCACTTTACAGGACCTATAAAGAACATTTTCAGTTTAAACACTTTTGTTTGATTCATCAAAAAAAGAATGAGTTTAAGTACAGAGGACAGTGCTCATAAGCTAATGCTTATTAAATTTAGTAATTTCTGTTTTAAAGTGATTTAAACTTCAGTATTATTTTAGTCTGAAATTAATTATCAAAGGAAGAAATACAGAAAGATCCTTCACAATCAAACAAAAAGGTATGACATACTCACAAGTTCTCCATGACGTGCAGCTGAAATTACACGTGGAGGAAAATTCCCTGTGCTGCTGAAACATAATCCCCCTGTCTTCATAAAAAAAAAAAAAAAATAAGAGAAAAAAATACCTAGTTTATGGAAAAGTATAAGCAATTGAATTCAAAATATATACTTTATCAATTTGATTATCCTTACTAAAATGTTAGGTTCTGAACATGTACAGGACCTGCTGGTGTTAACAAATGATGGTTCACATCGGATGCACCTGTTCAATATAACAAAAATAATTTTTAAAATGTTAATGAATTATACTAAGCCTAATTTAATTGAGAACTTATCTTCCTAAATGCTGGATTATATCATATTCATTCAGCTAAGCAATAACTTGAATAAATTGAAAATAGTAACACTGCTTTAAATAGTTTTACAGCATTATGTTACAAGGTAAAGTATGAACAATTAAAATCAACCAATAATATAAGACTACTTTCTTACCTATACATTGGGATGTATAGAATAGATAATACTGAATAGCAAAGATAGTCAAGTCAATGACCTAACAAAAGAGCTCAACAAACTCATGTAAAAGAAACTAAATCAATTTTATAAGTAGTTATTTCAAGTGCACGTTATCTGCACAACTCAAGAAGCCAGCATAAGCTAAAAAGATTAGTATATATATCCCGTTATCAAACATACAACCAATACTTTTACATAAAGTCTATTCATCATCTCTGTTTATTTTAGGAAAATACTTCATATTTTCCAATAAGAAATGAGATAGCGGGAGGACACTGGACTCGCAGGGATCATTGCCTGCAAGATATAGCAAGGAGGAAGCATTGCTAGGGCATGGCATAAAATTCAGACAAGACTTGGGGAATTATTAGAGGGGCAAATTTGGGGATGAGCCCAAAAGTCAGTTTTGGATGCTGCAACTCAAATCAGTCTCAAAGAAAAGATGATCCAACATCATCACTAGGAGAAGTTGCCCAATTATTTTCTATATTAAACTTGGGAACTGAAAAGAAAAACTATACTTAAGAGGCAAGTCATCGAATATGTGCCTCTAAAAAACCAGAAAAAGATCAAGCCAGGTGTGGTGGTGCACGCTTGTAATCCCAGTAACTAGGAGGCTGAGATAAGAGGATTGCAGGCTCGAGGACAGTCTCAACAAGAAGTGAGACTCACCAACCTAGTGAGACTCTGTTTCAAAATTAAAATAAAATGGAGCTGAGGATGTAGTTCAGAGGTAGAATGTCCCTGGGTTCAATCCCAGTACTCCCCCCCCCCCAAAAAAAAAGGAAAAGCTGAAATAGGTATAATGTGTTTAGGTTAGAGGGAAGTACATAGGTAGAGATGTGTATGTTTGTGTGTACCAGTGTGGTGTGTGCATACATTCATAAAAGGGGAACAGGAAGCAATAGCGAATAGGCTATAAATCAAGTGTGGTTTTTTTTTTTTCGGTACTGGGGATTGAACTCAGGGGCATTCTACCTCCGAGCTACACCCCCAGTCCTATTTTTTATTCTTTATTTTGAAACAGGGTCTCACTAAGTTGTGGAGAGCCTCACTAAGTAGCTGAGGCTGGCTGTGAACCTGGATACTCCTGTTTCAGCCTCCAAGTACCTGACTTTTAACTGTAACATTTTTTTCATGTTTTTCTATGTAACATTATACTATATAAAGGCTTTAGCACCATGCTTGACACTTAATCATATTATAGATTATGTACAAATTACATACTAACAAAATAGCTGCTAAGAACTTCATTTACTTTTGAGTCATTACAGCCTATGAAGCCAGGAAGTGAAGTGGGTGGCACAGTCCCAGTTGAAAGACAAGGGACTGTGGCTTATCAAGCTACCTATGGTCAAACTACTAACAGATTTGAACCTTATTCTGTCTTGTATGTTGGACTTCTTTATCTGTTCATGTCTACTTCTATTGGGAGAAGCAAGTGATATAATAGGAAAATACTTTTTATATAAATTATATAAATACAATTATAAGAATATAAGCTAATATTAATAAAGTCAACCCCTCCTTACCTGTTTCCTAATGCATTTGCTTTTGTGAAAGAGCTTTCATTTTCATCACAAAGCTCACAAGTTGCTTGTGATAACAACGTTCCATTAACATTTCTTTCCACTAAACAATTTAGAAGCAAAATTAAGATGTAACTCATAGTGAACAGATAAGCTTCATAAACTTAAAATACTCACTAAAATTTATGGAATAAATCTTAAAGCACATCATTTGCCTAAAAGGCATGTCAAGAATTTCTTTAAAAAATATAGAAAAGTGAAGTTTTTCCTATTCCCATGTGAAAAAATACAAAAATTAATTTTCTAGCAAATCAATAATATTTTTTCTTAAAAAATGTATTCTTTCCTTCCATACTGGGGTGAAGAAGAAAGTATTTTCATAGATTAGTTTCTATAACTTGGAAGACTTTTGATAATATCTATTAAAGTTTTATATCTACATACCCTACATGGCATTACAATTTCATTTTTAGATATATAATGAACAGAAACATTTGTATACATGCATAAAGATATTCACTACAGCATTATTTATTGGAAAACAACTTTTGGGGGGGGGCAGTACTAGGGATTGAACCCAGGGGCATTCTACCTCTGAGATACACCCCCAGTCCTATTTTTTATTCTTAATTTGAAACAGGGTCTCACTAAGTTGCGGAGAGCCTCACTAAGTAGCTGAGACTGGCCGTGAACCTGCGATCCTCCTGTCTTAGCCTCCCAAGTACTGGGATCACAAGCGTGTGCCACCACACCCAGTTTGCAGAATAATTTAAAAAAAATACTATTTCATAACCACCAACCCATTTCATGTCCTTCATAAAACAAATACACACAAAAAAACTAATCACTGCTTTTATATAAAGAATTTAATTCTTACCTAAAATATGGCCAGTGGGGCAGTGGCACTTTCCTTCTGAAGTTAAGCCACTAGGGCAAGAAATGCAGTTCCAGCCATCTTTGGTAACACCTTTCTAAATTTAAAAAACAAAACAAAACCAACCAACAAACAAAAAACTCCTCTTTCAATTAATTTTTTTTTAATTGATATAAGTTTAGATAGCCACAATAGGATATGATTTGAAATAGATAAATCATACATGTATGAGCCAAGTAAAAATTTCCTGGATAGTCAGTTTTTGTTTTATATTTCAAAATTAAGGTACACATTATTACTTTGTACTAACTACTATTAAAAAATTAACACTGGGTAATAGTTCTTTGCTTTTCATGATCTTTAGTTCCAGTAGATTCTTATTTCCATTTATTAATTTTGTTATTCATTTTTCTATTTACAAATATAAAATTCAACAAAACTCAACAGGATTTAATCAAGAGACTCAATTAATAGTTCAGTGTTAACTGTTCCAAAATAATTATTCTAATTTTTTAAAAATTCAAGTATTTAGCTGTTAAAATTTAAGTTATGATTCAAGATGGATGAATTTAATGATAGATACATAATTACATATAAAGTTGCTAAAATTGATTTATGAGATTATTTCATTTTTATTCATTAATAATATGTACTAAAAGGTTTTTAGTAAAGTTTGACTTTTAAACTTGGTATTATGATAGTATATGCCTTAGGAAAAATCTGGGACAATAATATAGTAATTTTAAACACTGGTATACTCAAAATTAACAAAGAACAACATTAAAAACAAAATAATGCCAAATTTTTAATAAATTTCAGTTGAAACAAGTGGACTTATCAAGAAATGTTTCTGCATTTGGCAATATATTTATATAGGATTACTTTAAAATTACAATAGATTAACTAGTGTCATTGAAAAATAAGTCTCCTCTAGTATCATTTTTTAATTAGCAGCTTTTTATCATCAGTAATTCAGGCAGGACCAATACTTCCAAAATTATAAAATATCAAAATGGTAATCAGCTTTACACTTAATAGTAATAAGTAGCTTTAAATTAGGACTGATAACTTTATATTAAATTATCAGATTTAATTTTAATATGACAATGAGAAAAATCATTGCTATAAACATCAGAACTGTCATACAGATTCCGAATTACCAAAAATGACTAAAAATGTATTTCTGCTAATTGAGAATTACCCTATATAGCAATGATTAACTTACTAATTTCTCCAAAGTTATGATAGAATGAAATAACTAACAAAATGCAACTAGCATTACATGAACCTACAAAACGTCAGATATTATTAAATATCATTTAAAACTATTGACACAGTAGGTCTAAGACATTGAACTCAATCTGTGCCAAAGGATATATATATCCCCAAGTGCTCTACCTATGTATTTTTCATTTACTTTTCTTTATAACTGAGTTACTCTATGAGGAAAAATAAAAATATAATTTTTCATATTTGTGGGATTTGGGATTTCAAATTTAAAAGGTAAAGAAATACATTTCTGTTTTTTCCAAGTTTGCATAGTTTCATTGATCTTCCAAAATGTATTCTAATAAAAACAAAGTTAACTTAGTAATTTTAAAATTTATGGGGAAATATTAAACATTATATTGAAATTTGGAAAATAAAGACATTTAACTTATTGCTTTTTACAGGAAAGTTATTTTTAAATAAACTCTCCATACCATGTTTTCTGGGCACTTTTTACAAGTAACAGCAGGTCCTCCATTATTAGAGATCATCTGAAATCCTGGTAGACACACACATGAAGTTCCTAAAAAGAAAAGAATTGATTTTGTCCTTGGCAAATAAAAATAAAACTCCAAAATAGGGAAACTTTAAAATTCTTAAGATATTGAGATTCAGTACTGTATTCTGGTTAATGGCAAGATCTGGTACTGCCCAGGTTCAAATACAGATACATATTCCTTGGATTCAAATGTTTGTTTGCATAGTTAGCTGTGTGATATTGAGCAAGTTACTGAACTTCTCTGTGCCTTGGCTTCTTCAATAAAATAGAGAAAATAATCATACTAACCACATAGGGTTAGTATGAGTATCGAATTTGTTATATATAAAAGTAATTTGGGGCGGGGGGGGTAACTGGGAGTTGAACCTAGGAGTGTTTTACCTTTGAGTTACACACTCCCAGCCCTTTTTCTCATTTTTACTTTGAAGCAAGGTCTCACTAAGTTGCTAAGACTGGCTTTCATCCTGAGGTCCTCTTGCCTCAGCCTCCCAAATACTAGGATTACATGCATGCACCACAACACCCAGCTTAAAAATCTTAGAATTATGTCTGGCACACTGCTGATATTGTATCGCTACTATTTTAATTGCAATTATTTAGCTGGGCATGGTGGCTCAAGCATATAATCCCAGTACTGAGGAGGCTGAGACAGGAGGATCACAGGTTCTAGACCAGCCTCAGCAATTTAGTGAGACTCTCAGGAACCTAGCAAGATTCTGTTTCACAACAAATTTTTAAAATTTTTTAAAAAGGGCTGGGGATGTATCTCGGAGGTAGAATGCCTTTGAGTTCAATCCCCAGTAAAACACACACACACACACACACAACTTATAATTAAACTATTAAAACACTGAGCTATTAAAACTATTTAACTGCAATAAGAATTTTTACATTTCTATGTTACTAAACTATATGCACACATTTAATGAATTTAAATTTAATTTACCAAAGCTTATTAGGAAAATTACCTTCATTCCAATAAATCACTCCGTTAGAAAACTGTAACCGTTATAATTACTATTCGACTTGCTGAATAGGTAAGGACAGCATTTTCTAAGGAGCCATTAAATGGAAACAGCACCCATAGGAGTCTATGTAGTACAATGCATACAATATCCAGATTCATAATTATGAAACTAGTACCTTACATTTTAGAGCCTAAATGCTTTCTCATTCCCATTTTCTTACAACAGTCTGATAGATCCTGTTAAATGACTTAAATAAGGACGGACTTAATCTGAATATGGCAGAAAGTTAATACAACAGGTGACTAAATTGAGACTGAAAAAAGTTAGATTTTTAATCTATGGGGAAAGAAGTATTCTAAGCAGTTTCTTTAAGAACCAGGACCAAATTTTGCACGTTTTAGGGAGAAAATTGAGCTTAACAAGGCTTCAAGAGCAATCTGTAACATGTGACAATACAAGGAGTAAATCCTAAAGAAACCTATTAGAAGCAAAACTGTAGTAGAGTGAAACTCCGTAGTCCAGTCTGGGGGAAGAGAGACTTGAGTTCTCCCTATTCCCAACTTAAGGGGGGCACAGAAGGTGTCACAATCTTATCTGAGCTTCAATTTCTGTATGTGTACAATGAAAAGACTGAGCCTAATCCTGGTTAAGGTCTCTGCTAGCTGTGAATTTCTGGAGTTTGAAAAGATCAAGGGCTGTCAAAGTTTACCAGTGCGCGTTTGCATTTGCTCATCTTTCGCGTCACTGCACTTCCTCCCCTAGGATTTCTTGTCTGCCTTCAGTCGGCGCTTTCTACATGCTATTCTAAAGACCCCCTGACCCCTGAAGGGTGGGGGACTAAAGCCAAGAATTGCTGGCGACGCATCGCAGACAGGGGAGTGGACTCGATGTTCTCCAACCTCATTAGTGTGCAAACTGCCATACTTTCTCGTGCGTAGGTGGTTACGTTTTTCTGAAACATTATCCTTCAGACGCAAACGTCAGGGACGCGAAGGCCGCACCAGGCGGGCATGTTCTTTTGCCAGGGTCCACCCCAAACCCTCTCACCTCGGGCATCGGGCTTCTGGTTGGCTCCACACGGGGCACAGGTGAGTGCCGAGATATCGAAGTACTCGTTGTGGCCGCAGGTCTCTGGCTTCCGCAAAGGGAAGGAGAAAGTCTGGGCCTGCGAGACGCGAGGGAGGATCCACAGGAGAAACGCCGCCACAGTTCTGCGGGATAAAACCGACCACACCGCCATCGCCTCCCAAGCCGCACCGCGCGTCTCCATGGTGCCGACGCCGCGCAGTCTCCCATGAGCCTCTGCGGCGACTCCGCCGAGCAGATTGGATGACCCCTGTCCTGACTCACTCCCTCGCTGCCTGGTTGCTAGGTTACCAAACCCGCTGGAAATTGGCGGGTCCAGGAAAGGATGGATTAAAGGCAGACTAACACAGGAGTCAGGCGGCTATTTAAACCATGTATTTTCAAACTCTGGGACGCAGTTTTTTAGAGGAACATGAAATTAATTTAGGGGGTCAGGAAATAGAACACTATAACAAATAAACTATCCAATTATATTGATGGAGATTGAGCTTATATTGATTGTTAATAAGGGCAGTATTAATTGCTAATAAGAACAAGATTTCACACTAAGCAGAATAATAAAATCCTTTTCTCTGTCTCTAAGCTGTAAGGCAAGAGCTGCAGCCAGTGTTGACCTTGATCAGCTAAAGGTTGGCTATTAGCCCAGCAACACTAAATGCTAAGAACACAGACATCTGCTATTACGAAAGAATTATATAGTCTCTCACAATAATTTTGACTAACCTTACAAGATGACAAAACAAGCTATATTAACCCAGTATTAATTACTAATAACACAAAAATAGTTAAGCCCAAATCTCCATACTCTAAGACTATATTCCTTTATCTTTCTCTTCTTCATTATAAAACAAGTTTTTAACATAACAAATAACTTCTAGTGGATAAAGATAAAAGCTAAAAAACTCACCAAGGACATGGGAAAGTAATGCACACTAAGAGTAAGATAAAACAAACAAAAAACAAAGTGGGCTTCTACTATACAGCCCCTTGACCTTGCTAACCAAGTAACACATTTTAATCAGTGATGTCAGACCTCTCTGTCCATGTGAAGATGAACAAAGAAGGCTAATTAAAAAAAGGCTTACACAGCAGAGATAACGGGCCTCTTTCCCCAGGTTTTGGTGGGGAAAGAAGACTATTGGCTAAGCAGAGTGGAAGGGAAAAGATAATGAATTTTATAAAAAGTGTGTATGTTCAGAGACTTCAGTGTCTTACTTTCAAGGCACTCCACTGCATCACCTCTGATGTAGTGCTTTAATTGATCTGTTCCCCCTTTCTACCTGCAACAATAAAACTTTGCTTAAGCTTACAGCAATGCAGTTCTGGCTATTTTTTTTCTAAAACTAGCTAAGAATGATAATCCACTGAGACACCCCAAACTGTTACAATATAACTATTGTTTCGTGAAATGCTTGATATTTCATCAGAATTTATCAAGTCTATGTAATTTTCACATCAAAGAAGACATGACATGGATTTTAACAATTTTCAAAATACTTTCCTGAGGGCTAGGGGTGTCGTTTAATGGTAGAGTGCCTAGCATGTGAGAGGCCCTAGGTTCCAGACCCAGCACTGTAAAATGAACACCTATTGATTTAAAATAAGTGATGCTGGAGGATTACCATGGCTCAAGAAATGAGGGAGGGAGGGAGGGGGAGGGGGAGAGGGAGAGAGCGAGAGAGAGCGAGAGAGAGCGAGAGAGAGCGAGAGAGCGAGAGCGAGAGCGAGAGCGAGAGAGAGAGAGCGAGAGCGAGAGCGAGAGAGAGAGAGAGAGAGAGAGAGAGAGAGAAAGAGAGAGAGAGAGGAAAATTTCTACTTTTCTTGTTTGAGCATAAAAATCATACATATAAAATGAAATCATCCAAATTGTTTTTAAAGTAAATTTACACATACATGGATGTTGTCTTTCAAATTAGATGCCCTTGTTGACTGTTATAGCACCAATTTATTTTGAAATTATGTTAGTACCTGTTTTGTGAGTCATAAAGGAAAAATTATTTCTTAATATTTAAATCTCGTTTGTTTTTGTTGTATTTTGTTTCTTTTTCACTTTTCCCCAATAAGTCACCTGGAATATTTTTAAACCACCTTACATATCAGTAGTAATTTGAAATGATTTTTTGCTTTCACAAAATGCTACAAATTTTGAAATAACAATGATGATTTGTCCCTATTAAGGATTTTATATATATATATGTATATATATATATATATATATACATATATATATATAGTCTCAATGCATGTGGAAATTGTGTCTAAGGAAGTTATATAACTGTAACCATTAGCCACCATTAGGTGTTACTCAAAAGAACAGCATTTACACAATCACTATTATCTATGACACAAGAAGTGTATGTTTTTGAAAGCTATTTCTTATAGAGAAATTCTAAAAAATGTTATTTGGGTAATTACTGTGTTGTTGAGTGGAAATTTAAAGTGCAATAATTTATCCAAATACATTTAAAAAAATATGTGACCAGCCAGGCATGGTGGTGCATGCCTGTAATCCCAGTATTTGGGAGGCTGAGACAGAAGGATTGCAGTTTGAAGCCAGCCTCAGCAATTTTGCAAGACACTCAGCAACTTAGCAAGACCCTATTTCAAAATAAAAACTAGACTAAGGGCTGGGGTGTACTCAGAGGTAGAAGGCCCTAGGTTCAATACCCAGTACTTGAAAAAAAAAATGTGACCCTACTGATATTAATAAAGATTTAGAAAGGGTGTGAGCAGAATAGTTGGGATAAATCTGCAAATAATTCTTATGAATGAATTTTAACTCTATTCTTGTCTGATAAAGTGTATATAGCTGTATGTTTTATGGAAGGGATTAGGACAATAATATGTACTTATTGCTTATCATTGTGTGTGTGTGTGTGTGTGTGTGTGTGTACTACATTCTGTACTGTGCTAGGCACTTGATTGACAGCATTAGTCGTATGTGTGTATTTTGTTCTGAGGATTAAACCCAGATTCTACTTCCGAACTACACTGTGGGGAGCAAAAAGATTTACATAAAAAGCTTAAAGACATGAGGAGCTAAGATGGCTACTTTGAGCGATTAAAATTCAACCAGCGCCTGTTGTCCTGCCCTGAGGATAGTGAACTTGTAACTTCCCTAAATTTAAGTGCTTCAAGGCTTTCGACCCACGCCCTTGTCTTCCCTCATTTAGATAAAATGTAGATAAC